>CAJNIZ010002107.1:0-19656 GCA_905231905.1 Symbiodinium pilosum | reverse complement strand
TTAGGGAATGATTGCCAACAAAAATCACAACCATTGAATGGTCAAACAAATAAAGAGTATACATACTTTGGGGGCTCCAAGTAGACTTCATGGTTTAAATGTTTCCCGTGGTTGACAGATTCGGGTCTGTGGGGATTCGCGAAAAAAGGGGAACCCTGAGGCATTCTAAGCCCTAAACCCTAAGGCGAATTTCAGGGGGGACTCCGCTATAATTATGCCCCGTAAGGCTTGCATCAAGATGGTGTTGATTCTGAGGATTGCTGGCTTGGTTTACTTGGAGGCCCATGGGATTTAGTAACTACTTACATCTGGGCTTATAACCCTACTTGTAATCCCCCTAGACGGGCTTATAGGGGTTACCCCAATCATAAGTAGGGTTATAATCCCAGTTATAAGTAGTTACTAAGTCCCTTGGGCCTCCAAGTAAGGTTGTTGCTGGGGCCGTGCGCACGCTTTGCTGGTGCGACGCGCACGACAACTGAAAGTTTAGTTTAGGGTTTAGGGTTTAGGGTTTAGGGTTTTAGACTACAGCTCACATGAGGTTTATGCAGCGCTGCTTGAATTGAAATAATACCCGCTTGGAAGCTCCTTTACTATAGACCCTAAAACCTGACGATAGACCTCAGCTGCATTTCATCCATTGGAATTCCCCGCCCCCGGCTGTCCTTCCAGGGGTGCATGGCTTTGTTGAACCTGGAACACTTGGTTTAGGGCTCAGGGTTTAGGGGGAATGATTTGATCACTGGTTGGGATCTTGGAAATACATGATGAGCCGCATTCATTGCCCTAGGCCCTCATGCCTCTTCCTGGAGCCCAAAAGTAGGTAAAATCGTAGCCCCAAGCCCCATAACAAAAAACCAAAAGCACGCATAATGTTACCACCCCAAACCCTCAGCTTAAACCCCAAGTACCCTAAACCCTAAATACCGCCCTAAATACCCTAAACCCTAAATACCCTAAACAGGTAAACCCTAAACCTTATCCCTAGGGCCTGACTTCCGTTCCTAACGCCTAAGCCAACCTTAAACCTTTAGTTTAGGGTTTAGGGCATTTAGGGTTTAGGGTATTTACGGTTTTCGGGTATTTCGAGTTTAGGGTTTCGGGTTTTTCGGGTTTAGGGTATTTGGGGTTTAGGGTTTAAGGTATGTAGGGCTGCTTCACACAGACGAGGTGCAAACCCGTACTCACAGGTATTAACGGGAGAGGGGGGGAAGGGGATCCTTATTTGGTGGTTAGCTGAATCCAAAAAATGTGCAATTTTATGGCCTCCCGGCTGGTTTTTGAGGATTTGGGGCTATCATGTTACGTACATTTGGGGTCCAGGTAGGGCTGAAGTCTAGGAAGTCAAATCCCGAAGTAAGGCCATTTGGGAACTGTCAACCATGTATGGAGCACCAAAAAAAGGTTGAGGCGGCTGCAATTAGGCCGGAACTAGACATGTTGAATCCCGCTGCCCCTGACATGTCTTAACCCCCCCAAAAGTATGTAAAATAATGGCCTCTATGGCTCTTATTAAGGGTTTAGGGCTATTATCTTACAAACTCTTGGGGTTTAGGTAGTTACATCTACAGTTCGGAAACCTATAAACACCATAGCTATCACTTATAGAACTCATAATGTATCTCTTTCCAAATCCATCTTCCACCCGTAGACCCCAGACAATAATTAAAACCCCACTCGTGCCCGAACTTTTTCCTGCTGGTTCAGGAGATTTTCAGGAGTAGAGGAATGTGCGGTTTAGGGTTTTGTGATAGTTTTATGGCTTACGGGCAAGGAATAGCGCAAAGGGAACTTGACTGATTGACTCTGCTACTCTATATAGCCTTAATCAGCCCGAACTATTTGTGAATGGCCTTAACTAAGGAGAACCCCAAGTGGAGGTAGTGTAAAATTAGGGTGATGTAGTGGGGAACCCATGAATTTTCATTCTCCAAGCCCTAGACCCTGAATCCTGAAGACTTCTAAACCCTAAATCTAAATCCTGAGACCTAGTATAGTGGAAAGGGTTCGAAGGCTTCGACCTTCAGAGTCCCAAGGGGAAGTTTGTTCAACAACTCGAACGTGCCCGTTTTAGGCCACACCCCGTATGTCCACTCCTGTTTCAAGCCAGGTTTAGGGTTTAGGTTTAGGGTTTAGGGTCTAAACCCTTAGTATCCCCCTGAATAACCCCTAGAATATTCCCCTATATAATCCCATATATATATATATACATATAAAAGGTGACCAGGGAAATGATCCTGCTGCAAGCGTCACAGGCGCCTTCCACCAGTTGGCCCTTGGGAGTTCTTTGAAACACATAAGTTTATAGGGTCTGCATGAAACCAAAGAGGCAAAAACTCCAAATATCCCAAAGGCCAACCCAGAGCACGTTCTCTAGGCTATTTGGCAATTTCCCTAAATAGGGGGACCCCAATAAATCCTAAAGAACACGTAATTATGATAACCCGTGCATGACCGCTTTATGACCCCTATATCCCCCTGTAGAGGTACCCCTATCGAAGTCCTGGTTTACGGCTCAGAGGGCAAAACTTTGAGGACTCCAAAGAATACCCAGTGTTTAGGGGCTTAGAGTCTAGGGTTTAGGGTCTAGGGGTTTAAGGTTTAGGTTTAGGGGTTTAGGGTGTATGGAGGAAATCTTGCACCACCTTCTTTCCCTTGTACCCGAATATGAATACTGTATCTTGGGAATCCTAAGCAGTGCAATCGGTTAGGGTTCACGGATTTCCTCCATCCACCGCATAGTCCTTGTTGTTGGTGGCACACCCCCCCATTCAGGAGGTTCAAGGATCCTCAGTGGCGACTGCCGGGTTTAGGGTCTGTTGATACTTAAAATCCTGCATGACCTTAGTATACCATAATACCATAACCCCATGGTATAGGATACTTAGGATCATGCAGGATTCTTAGTTCCCAGAGTAGTGAGTTGTAGGAAGCCACGTCTCAACTGAGATCAGCACCATTCTCCCACCACCAGGTCCTCAATGCGTGTGGTAAGCTTCTTGGTGACCTTCCACTCCTGTTTCGCGCCAGAGTTCGTTTGAGCTGTCGTCAATATTGCCCATATATTGAGCGGAAAGTCAGACGGACAAGAAAATGGAGAGCGAAATGGAAGCTGGGATCGTATGGGGGCTTGTAAAGTTCATATCTCCCACAAAATGAATGGACATGGGCGCCTAGCAATTGTTAGGGAATCTACTAGGCACTGTAGTAAGCTACTACGGAGACCCATATGTCCACCCTCAATGGCCCCTTAGTAAGCCTAAACCCTGATCTCATGAACGTCTAGCAATTGATGTTCCTTCGGTAACCCGGTAACCCTGAACCCTAAATCCTACACCGCAGGGTTTGGCATAATTCATTATCACTTTGGGGTTCAAGGCAGTCGTACTTGCAGACCCATGGGACTTAGTGACCTCTTATAACTGGGTCTAGAGTTACTTATACTTGGGGTAACCACTGTAAGCCTATTTAGGGGGGATTGCAAGTGGCTACTGCGTCCCATGGGCCTCCAAGTATCCAAGCTTAGCTGTAGCCAGTCATAACCCAACTAAAACAATGCTTGGAGAAAGTGGGGGCGTTCTTCGGATATGTTATTTTAAAAAAGCCCTGAACCGTCAAGTAGCCCATGGGGCTAGAAGGCCTAGCAGCGTAATTAGGATTTGGGACAAGTTTTGTTTCTGGTTTGGGGTTTAACATTCTAAGTGTCTGGCTTAGGATATAGGGAGAAAGGCACTATGAATTTCAGGTAAGCTGCCGGCACTTTGTCTCAGAGTTTATGGTTTTTTTTCTGGGTTGCCTTCCCAGAAAGAGAATTCCGGAAGACTCCCGAACTCATCATGTAAACCCCAAACAAAGAAGACAGCTTTGGACATGCGCACGCTTGCGCATGAGTCCGTAATCATACGCAAGCACATTTACTAGGGGGCTCTACCCAGGGTCTACGTTTGACGTTTGAGCGTCTGGGGGCGCAAGAAGTTAGTGGCACATTTGTGAAACCAAAAAACCATAAGGGTCCAAGGACCCAAATAATGGGGTTTTAAGGCCCAAGTACTATAATGTTTTTGGTATCTGGGCCCTAAAACCCTATTATTTGGGTCCTTGGACCCTTAGGGGAAGTCAACATGAGGTACCCGTGGGGACGTAGCAAGACTGTATCGGAGACTTTAACTTTGTTAAGGTTCTCAGGTTCTCAGGCTTGTAGGGTTCATAATGTTTAGGGTGCAAGGGCTCAGGGTCAAAGACCTACCATTAATGTTTGGAACCCCAGGTTTTGGGTCTGAAATACCCTTATTGAGAGCCACATTCCATGCTTGAGGGACCCAAACCCAAGGGTACAAACCCTTGGGGTTCAAATGAATACACCTAAACCCTAAACCCTAAACTCCCTGACTGTAGGACTGACACCACTCCTTTCTCCGATGTATGGGAAGCCTCCTGCCTAGTCACGGGTAAGTACCTCATGTTGACTTCCCCTAAGGGTCCAAGGACCCAAGTAATAGGGTTTTAGGGCCCAAATACCCATAATATTATAGTACTTGGGCCTTAAGCCCCATTATTTGGGTCCTTGGCCCAGGGGGTTCGGCATAGGTCACAGTCTTGCTACGTCCCCACGGGTATAGTAGGAACTCTACTTGCAGGATCATGGGGACTTGGTAAGTAGGTTAATAACCCCTCTAAGCCATATTATAATAGCCCAATTATCACCATTATTAGCCTACTTACTGAGTCCCCATGACCCTAAACCCTAAATCTACTAAGTCCCCATGACCCTCCATTCTCTGAGGTGGATTAAGGTTTGGGGGTTTAGGGTTTAGGATTTGAGGTTTAGGGTTTGGGGCTAAGCTGCACAACGTGTCTGTTACTTCGTGAAAAATAAAACGAATGTCGTAACAGCCTTTACCCTACACCTTTCTCGTCTTCTCTGCTTTTGGGTTGGGGTTGTGCAGTTTGGATTATATGTTTGTTCTTCCCATTGGGGTGTTGGCGTATGGTTCCTGGCATGCTTCTTCTTTGTGAATCATCCAAGGGTTCTTCTAATGGGTTCTTACTATGGGTCTTCTAGTGGTCATGTTGGGTTGGGGCTGGGGTTGTTGTGGTTTCTGCGTATAGCGGGTGACATTGGGGGGTTGGTTTCTAGATGAGAAAAGGGAAATGGCCATCACTACTTTCCCCATGGCCTTCAAGCCCTAAACAACAGGTCTAAAAAGGCAGTTGCTATGCGTATTTGGGAGGCCGAGTAGCCTGTAATTCCTCGCAAGCAGGCGTTTACTGTATCGACCGCATGTCATATTCTCAAAGGATCCTATGTGCCTAGATAGGCGTTCCTAACCCCTAAACCCTAAATCCCTAAACCCTAAATCCGTAAACCCTAAACCCTAAACCCCTAAACCCTAAACCCCAAATCCCTAAACCCTAAATCCTTAACAGCAAGCCCAGCAATTCTAGCGAGGCGAAGCCCGGTGGCGCCGGTGGCGCCTTGAAGTAGGTCTCGGCTTTTGAACGTGTAGACCAAGAGTAGGTCACCTTAGGGTTTAGGGTTTTGGGTTCAGGGTTTGGGTTTAGGGTTTACCTGGACCCCTAAAGTATGTATGGGGAATCAGACGGAAAAGAAAATGGAAAATGACATGGGACTGGGGGGACTACAAGAATTTAAGGAACTTGATTTAAGTTGCCATGTTGAGGAAACCATATTAACTAATATATATATATATGTATATCCTTTTATGCTGACTTGATTTAAATTCCTTAACAGCAACCCAGTAGCATAGACCCTAAGCCCTAGACCCTAAGACCTTGAATCCTAAACCCCAAGCCCTAAGCCTCAGTACCTGTGAGGTTGCCTGAGGTTAAGGGTTACGACTAGGGGCTTTTTGGTGCTTATGGTTAGGGTTTTTTCCGACCCTAAACCCTAAACCCTAAATCCTAAACCCCAAAAGCGTCAGTCCTCATCCCAAGGGATCCTAAGTACCTAGGAGTTAATAACATGGTTTAGGGTTTAGGGATGGTTTAGGGTTTAGAATTCAGGGTTTAGGGATGGTTTAGGGTTTTGGGTTTAGGGATGGTAAATTATAGCCTCTTGGGCTGTTTTTAATGGTTTAGGGCTATTATTTTACATACTTTTGGGGTTTAGGTAGGGATTTAGGGTTCTTGCATGTTAAGTCTGCTTCGGGTTCAGGTCTGGGGCTAGGGGTTTGGGGTTCTAGTGTCTCAGGGTTGCGGGTTTTCTTGGGTTTAAGGGCCAGCCTTTAGGATTTGGGACTTGTGGCTTCAGAGCTTTGGGGTGTAGCTTGAAATGTTTACCTAAACCCCAAAAGTATGTAAAATAATGGCCTTTATGGCTATTATTAGAGGTTTAGAGCTATTATTTTGCATACTTTTGGGGTTTAGGTACGCCTTAGGTTTAGCTACAGGCTCAAGTTCTAAGGTTGCAAGCTTGCGCGTAAACTGGAAAGTGCAAAAGACACCCAACCGCTACAATCACCAACAAAACGATTTCAGCATGTCCTGTCACCCCCCCCCCCCCATAGGCCTGAACAGCACTGAGCATCGGTTGCCAGCCTTAACTAAATTATTCAAGAACATCTCTGAGCAGTAGACGGCACGTTCTACACCTAAACCTTAGAGTCTACACCCTGAAACCCTAAACTCAAAACTCAAAACCCTGAAAACCCCAGGGCCCCAATCAATGCTGACAGCGTTGAAAACAAATAGAACTGTGGCCCAAGTCTGAAACTTAAAACCTGAAGCCCTAAGCCCTACCTGAACCCCAAGGGTAGGTAAGATCATAGCCTCCAACCTTTAAAAACAGCCCAAAACGTCATTCTGTTAAATACCTTTTGGGTTTCCCCCCCACCTCCCCGAGGAAGGTGTAGGGCTTCGTAGGGCAAAAGGATCCTAAAACCTGTCTGGAAAGCCAGTGGCGCATTATCATGGTTTAGGGTCTAGATTACAAGGTACCTTCGGCTAGTCTTAGTGTCGAAGGACTTTGGGTTAGAACCCATTGAACTCCTAGTGCTCCTATCTAACCCCTATGATACTCCCCCATATAACCCCGCGTGCAAGGAGCTCAGACTATAGACTATAGCTCATAACTAGGCTGTCCAGCTACGCCCTAAACACCCGAAACCCTAAATCTTAAGCCGCAAACCTACAACCTCTAAACCCTAAACCCTAAAGCCTAAAGCCTAAACCCCAAACCCTAAAGCCTAAACCCTAAACCCAAAACCCTAAACACCCCTAAAACCTAAGCCTTGCATCCTGGGCCTCAACCTTCAGCCGTAAACTTTCAGCCCTAAGCCCTAAATCCTAAGCCTTAAGCGCCCTAGGGTTTACTATGAACCCCAAAACTCCCCAAACCCTAAACGCTTTAACCGTTACAAAGTGTAAACCCTAAATATGATAGCTTCCCTAAATAGGGGGATGCCAATATAGAACCCCAAAATACTATAATCCTTGTTTATGGGGGGCCCCCAGCAAGGCATCCCTAATTTTGGGAAACCCCTAAACGCTATAAACCCTACAAACCCTAAGAATCCAAGGACCCAAATAGTAGGGTTTTAGGCCCCAAATACTATAATATTAATGGTATTTGGGCCCTAAAACCCTTTCATTTGGGTCCTTGGACCCTTAGGGAACCTTAAACCCAAAACATGGGGCTCCCTGCCATGTCGAAGCCCTCCGACTTATCCGGCAGCGTGAGATCGTTGAGGCACTTGACCAGGACCCAGTCAGACCTCTTGTTATTGGGGGGGGTCCCTAAACCCTAAACCCTAACAGGGTTTAGGGTTTAGGGCTTTCAGGTGGGTAGTTACCAAATGGATACCCTCACAGAAGGCTTATATAAGTCGTATATGGGGAGCGTAGGGGTATATAAGGGCTATGTAAGGCTTATATGGGGGGGAAGTTAGATCTTGAGCAGACTAAACCCTAGGTTAGACAGAGGAGGGTTGAGGGTTCAGGGCTTGGGGCCATGGGTTGTAAAGTTTAAGGTTTAGGGGGGGAAGGTTTTAGGATTCAGGGTTCGGAGTTTGGGGGTTTAGGGTTTAGGGCTTGGTGCTTTAGAGTTTGGGGGGGGGTTAATTGGGTTTAGGTTTTACAATTTAGGATTTGGGTTTGGATTTGTCCGTTCCGATCTTGGGACTTAGGGTTGGAGGTTTTCGGGTGTAGGGTTTAGGGTTCAGGAGGACAACCTAATCCCCCAAAAGGAGGGAAATTAATAGCATACAACACCTAAGAATAATCCAAAAGGCAGACCGTGATTCTACATACTTTTGGGGTTCACCCTCCAGCTTCCCAACCCTGAGCGGACGGACCCTCAGCAACTTTGGGGTTTAGAGTTGAGGGTTTAGGGTGTTGGGGTTTAGGGTTTAGGATTCGTAGAGGGGAGGGGACACCTGGTAAGCCTGAAAAGGAAACCAACCGTTTACCCTAAACCCTAAACCCTAAACCGTAAATCCTAAACCCTAAACCCTTAAATCCTAAACCCAAAACCCTAAACCCTAAACCATATAATCAAGCCGGCGGTCTGAAGTCTTTATAGTTGCTGGGCCAACTACTGCGGAAGTTTAAGCCCGTCCGATTTGCAGGACTTAGGGCTGGTGGGTTCAGGGTTTAGGGTTAAAGGGTTTGCAGTTACCGGTTTAGGACATTTAGATTTGAGAAGTTTTGGTTTAGAGCGTGCAATACGGATATTTAGAATGGGTTTAGGAAATTAATCGCTTGGGTATCCTCAAACCCCGAACCCGGAAACCCCCAACCCCCTAACCCTGAAAACCCTATACCCTACAACCTTAAATCCTGAAATCTAGCGCTCAAATCTCCAAAACTTGTACTACAATCCCGAACTTCAAGCCCTAAACCCTAATCTTAACCTCTAAACCCAAACCCAGAAACAAAAAATCCCCAAACTAAACCCTGAACCCTAAACCCAAACTAACCCTACATCCTGAGGCTTCGCTGAGCCCACTGCACATCTGGAGCTTCCTGGGTTGAGAACAGAGGGTTGGGGTTTAAGGTTTAGGGATTCAGGTTTAGGGTTTAAGGTTGGGATTTAAGGTTTGGGGACTCAGGGTTCAAGGACTAGGGCTCTGGATTTGGGGCTTACAGTCCTGCATTAGTGTTTAGGGCTTAATAGGCTTCTGGAGTTCGGGTTTAGGGTCCTGGATTTAGGGTTTAGGATTCGGGATGTAGCGCCTATGGCCTCAGGGTTTGGGCCTTTGGAATTTGGGATGTAGAGCCCATGGATTCAGGGTTTAGGGTGTAGGTGGTTTCCCGCTTGCGGAGTCAAGGTTTCAGGTCCAGGCATTTCCGGCTTAGGGATGTTGCTTTCAGGCTGTCTATATAAGTCTAAATATATATATATATATGTATATAAATATATGTAGAGGGAGAGAGAGAGAGAGAGAGAGAGAGAGAGAGTGAAAGTCAACTTCTTCTGAAACAAATTAATGACATAAGCCCTAAATTGCAACAGACCTGATCTCTAAGGCCTGCGTGTTCATTCTTCTTCAATAAGAACGTGTCACCTGGATATCAAGAGCCCGCAGTAAGAAAAGGCGCTCTTTGAGTCTTAGCTCGCGGTGAGATGTTCAATGTTTAGGGTCCGGTTTGCATGGAGCCAGAAAACCATACTGCTGATGCATTCATTCGCCATATGGGTAGTTCCCAAAATTATGGGCCCTTTTTGGTTCTAGATGATTTTACGGCACCTAAAAGTTAGGGACACCAAAATGGGACCCTAATTTTTGAGAACTATCCATATGAGCCATAATCTAAACTCCTAGTATCCCCCTTAATATCCCCCTTAATAGTCCTCTATATAATCCCCTATATATCCCCCCTTTAAGGAGTTTAGACCCTAGACCCTAAACCCTAAACCCTAAACCCTAAACCCTATATAGTCCCCCATTATTAAGGAGTTTAGACTATGGCTCATATGATGTTATGACTGAGGGCTCGGAGGCTGCACTTAAACAAAACACGCACAGATAGGCAGGGCTTGGCGTTCAAGATCCAAGGTATAGGGGTTTAGGGTTTAGGGTTTAGGGTGTAGGGTTTAGGGGTTTTAGGGTTTAGGATACCCTGACCCCAAGCAAAGGTTCAGGGTTTGCGCTTTGCGGTTTAGGGTGTAGATATTGTAGTCAGGACTTGGAGAACTGGCTTTGGGATTGGGAATCCTACGGATGCAAAGACAAGCCATGGACGCCCTCGCTGTGGAAAACGCAACTACGGCTTAAGGTTAAAGAGGTCGGGGTTTAGATTGTATGGGGTTTAGGGTTTCAGGGTTTCAGGCTTTAGGGTTCAGGGGTTTAATTAGGGACGCAAGCCACGTATTTGCTTGCCAGTGCGCCACCACATTCCAACATCGTAAGAAAGGTTCGCATGCGTGGACAAGCCCGGTCACCTGAAACCAAACTTGTAAATCCAGTTACCTACAGCTTTCTAATAAGTACACCCCCAATTGATTACTACCCTAAGGGTCCACATAGCTACACGGTGTATACTTGTGCTCCAAAAGTTCCGCAGTAGATACCTATAACTATAGGGCCCTAGTATTTAATCACCATACAACTACGTCAGCCCGTAGAGGCAAGTAAAAACTATACAGCTGAAGGTAATTACGTTGACAGGGGACCCACTTGCAAAACCCTAAAGCCTAAATCCTAAATGAGCTATAGTCTAAACTCCTAGTATCAGTATCCCCCTTAATAACCCCTATAGTAGTCCCCTATATTACCCCCCATATAATCCCCCTTTAAGGAGTTTAGACTATAGATCAAATAAGAAACCCTGAGCTCGCCTAAGCGGCCTAAGACCCAGGCCCTTGGCGAAGAGCGGCTTCCTAAACCCTGAACCCCAGGCCCTAAAAATTATCTGGATCCTGAAGTCCATTTTTTCGTATTTTGTCCCATGCCATAATTCCTCAACCCTCATGTGCACACCCTCAATCCAAGTGTCTAAATCCTAAAACCTCAGTCCCAAGCCCTTTCACCACAAATCCTAGAAGCCCCCAGCATAAAACCCGACATGTTTGAGCCTAAGCCCCAATCCCTAGACCCTAATCCTTGCAACCTCAACCCTAATCCTCATACCCTCAACCCCTAAACGCTAAACCCGAAGTCCTAAACTTCAATTTTGAGCTGGCCACGGAAGGGCGAAAAATGACTTTCCTCTCGTCCTGCGAGTGAATCTTTGGCTTTGGGAAGGATATAAAGAAACAAAAGGAAAAATTGTAATGTTCATAATGGTAATAGTAATTGGGAATGCGAGGGTTTGGGGTTTAGGGCTTGGGCATTAGGGATCGGGGCTTAGGGTTTTGGGAGTCGGCGGCTTAGGTTTTAGGACTTTTTCTTGGGAATTGGGGCTTAGGGTTTTTGGGGGTTGGGGGTTCAAGGGTTTAAGGTTACATTCTGAGCCCGAATCCCTACTTCATCGGGTTCAAACCGGGAAAGCCAGGTCTCTGAGCACAAGAACGACAAAACCCAACACCTAGACCACGCGGTTATGGTTTAGGGTTTAGGGTTTATGAACTCTGGACCCAGTCATAATGTCCCTATACCCTGAGTCAAGAAAACCCCAGCCTAAACCCTAAACCCTGACGTAAACCCATCATTGAAAGGACTCTCGTGGGGACTCGAAACAGGATCTAAGAATATGGTAGATGTACCATAGGAGAAGAACATACTTACAAGGCTCCCTATATTGCCTACAGTCTTCTTGGGGCTCCTTCTTGGGGCCCTATTACCCCCTAAACCCCTAAACCCTTAAACCCTAAACCCTTAAACCCTAAACCCTTACACCTTCAAAACCTTAAACCCTAAACCCTTAAACCCTAAACCCTTAAACCCTTGCCCCACCCCTTTTGTTGGAAGTTTGGCCCGACTGGTCCTCGGTGAGCTCTGCTGCAGGCGGTTTGTCCTCTGACGGAGGGGTTGAAACAAAGGCTTTTGGGGTTTAGGTTTTGGGAGGGGGGTTAGGGATTGAGGGTTTGGGGGTTTAGCTGAAGGTTTTAGGATTTAGAGTTTAGAGTTTAGGGTTTTAGGCTTCGTGAAAGAGCGAAACTCTGCTGTTGGGGATGAAAAGAGGATTACTTGGAGGGTCATGGGGACTCAGTAAGTACGTTAATAACCCATATTCGCCATATATAATAACCCCAACTTCTCCATGTATTCACCTACTCACTCCCCATGACCCTCCAAGTACTATGCCGGATCCAGTCTCTCCACGGGTATAGTCCCCCTTAGGTAGATAGAATATGGGGTATATGGGGATCTCATTGCAATATACCCAAAACCATATTCTATCTACTTAGCGGGACTATAAGTTTAGGGTTTAGGGGGTCTGGGGATCTCAAGGAGGGGCTGAAACAGCGGCTTTTAGGGTTTAGGGTTCTTAGGGTTTGTAGGGCTTAGGGGTTTTAACATTATTGGGGAAATATCCTGACAAGCAAACAGGACCAGTAAGCATGTAATCAACCCTTAACCTTAAACATTTGGGGTTCTACAATATGCACGAGCTTGAAGTTTAGGAGTTTAGGGGCTTTAGCGCTTGGAATTTGCTTAGGGCTTAGGGTCAAGGAGTAAGGGTAACGTTGAAGGCGTGATAATCTCTGTGCACCCAACCACCGTGAAAAACATCTACAGTAGACCAGCCTAAGCCCTAAACCCTTAAACCCTTAACCCTTGAGGAGGCTTAGCGCCTTAAAATTTCGGAATCCCTCATACCCAAGCCCTAGTTGGAGGGTCGGGACGTAGGAAATAGTCTAATAACCCCTATAAGCCATATGTAATAACCCCAACTATCCCCATCATAAACCAAACCCTTACCCCTAAACTTGAGTCCCAAGCTTTGAACCCGAACTTGAGGATGGTAATAGTCAGCCCAATATAGGGTTCGGGGGGCGTAAGCTTAAGAAGCCTACACAGCGGATCCACATGCGCTACAGTCAATCTTCCCTTCATAACTTAATGGACAGGTCATGTCCGCTGCGAAGGGTCGCTGCATAAGGCTAAGTTTGCAAGAACTCACTCTAACCTTTAAACCCTACGCCGATAAACCCTAACCCTAGTAGTAAGGCTAATATTGAAAATTACTCGTATGACCTACATGTGCTATAGTCTAAACTCCTAGTATCCTCCTTAATAACCCCAATAGTAGTCCCATATATAATCCCCTATATAACCCCCTTTAAGGACCTAACCCTAAACCCCTAAATCCTAAACCCTAAANCCTAAACCCTAAACTCTATATAATCCCCTATATAACCCCCTTTTAAGGAGTTTAGACTATAGCTCACATGCTGACATTCCTGGCCTCCATGGGATCCGGCCTGGGCTTCTCGGGCTCGTCATCCATTACCTGACGAATGGGTTTGGCCTTTAGGGTTTAGGGTTTAGGGTTTAGGGTTTGCTCTCATTCTGGAACAGTGCATGTTAGGGGTCATACTAAGGGCACTATATATAACCATTTAAAAGATATTATCCAAGTGTTACGGAAAGTGGACAGTGGACAGTACGCAAGGGATAGGCTGTTCAGGGCTTAGGAAAGTAGAGTCGAGTATGAGGGTTGGCATTTCGGGCTCTTGGGATCTAGCGATTTGATGGTTTAAGGGTTTTCAACAATACGTTGTTAGCATTGCACGCGGATTTTCTCAGGAGAGGGCATTCACATATTGTAAAAATTGAACTAGGGGTTCATAGCTACCGCCCTTACGGTAGAATACTTGAGGTATGTAGGGGCGTCGGAGGCGCATCATACTCCTCCGTGGGAAAGCATTCCCACACAAACAAGTAGGGCTAGCTAAGCCGTGCTGGAGCCGCGTGAGGATGGGCTTTTGTGGGGCAGAACACTTGGCTCCGGCTACGTGCTCTCTCTAACTGCTATTGTCGGAGTGGTCGCGGTGCTTGCAGGTTGCAGCAACGACTTGGGGAGTGTATGTGAACTGCAGGCAAGATTTCCCATCTGAGTGATGGAAAACCACATAGAACATGGAGAGCAAAGTGATACCTGGGATTATGTAGCGCATTTCAGGGCTAATATTTCCCATACGGTTAATTTGCATGGGTCCATATTTGCGAAGATACAGAGGACTATACTAAACCGACAGAGGAACCCCACTATCCACCCTGAATGGTACCTTGGCAACCCTATGTTGACCATACACCACACACCCTTACCTAAACCCCAAAAAGTATGAATAATAACTCTAAACCCACGATAATAGCCACAAAGGCCATTATCTTACATACTTTTGGGGTTCTAAACCCCAAATAATATACTAGTTTCCATTTTCTTTTCCATTCTTTTACATACTTTTGGGGCTCAGGTAGCCCTAAAGGTTTTTAGGGCTACGCAAATTCCATCTAGACGAGGGCTTGGAAACTCTTGCTAAACCCTAAACCCTAAACCCTAAACGAGGCCTCCGTGGGCTTCATGGCATCTTCGGGCAGTGGCTCCTGGCATAGGGGGGTTTAGGGTTTTAGGGTTTAGGGGTTTCCGTTTTGGGGGTCCCCATAATAAGGCCTGTAGTATATTGGGGTCTATATTGTGGTCCCCTGATTTTGGGAAACTACCATATAGGACAGTTGCCGAAGGATTGTGAGTTGGGGGCGTGGGACTTAAGCTTGAAAGGCTGAGCCCTTTACCCAATGAGGTTTAGAATCGGTGGCTAGGGTATATCCCAAAAAACTGTAGAACATTCAGTGTCCACGTAAGGACACGTAGGATTCACGGGCGCAGGAGTGGCTCTCAATATTTGAACCACATGTAGGATGCAATATAGAGTATTGAGACAAACTAAGCTCGGCATCGGATTAGCAAAGTCAATTTCTTGGCACTAGCGCTATTGTTCTGAGCCTACATTAGGCGGCAGCGCTTGCGCAGAAACATGTACCAGTATCTAGCCCGGTGAACGCAAAGCATCCAACGAGTCCTCGCCGGCTGCTGCACGGCGCTCCACTTCGGCCTGCAGGGCTTATGGTTACAGGGTTTAAGGTTTAGGGTTTGGGGTTTTTTAGGGTTAGGGTTTAGGGTTCAGGGTTTAAGGCTTAGGGTTTGGGGTTCAGGGTTTGGGCCTAAGGTCTAAGGTCCCTTCCTACAACCAGACAGGTAACCCTAAAAACTTTATACATATAGTCCCCCTTAAGTAGATAGAATATGGCTTTGGGTATATTATAATAAGATCCCCATATACCCTATATTCTATCTACTTAAGGGGGACTATATCCCCATACACCCACAGTTTCGTTTTCAAATTCCGTCGGTGCTCCATCTACCCTGGCATTCTCTACTACCTTGCTGATGTCCACGCGACGTTGTTGATGGCCGTGCATGTGTGTTCAACACTTTTCTGCAACCTGTGTCCTGAGCAACAACTCTCCACTCCACACACGGCTTCGGGGATACCTGTAACCCCCCATTACCTGCAGGTCTATGGGTTATACGGTAAAACCTATTAATTGAAGTGTAAAATAACATAGTAAGGTATAGGAAATTGGGGTTGCCGGTAGTGTCCGGTCCACAGTGCCTTTGTCCCTGACTAGATCTTGCTTCCAATGATGGACACTATACTTGGGGAAATGTCTGCATTCGGACCCGCGCTTTTGGTGAGGGCCAAACCAGTGAGTCCAGGTACCCAAATCATGACCCGTGACCTCCCAAGCAGGGGGCGCGTCAAACACAGACCTTCAGGGTCCAAGTAGCATTTCTCCGAGCTTCTGCTGTTCAGGTATCAAAGTGAATACAAGATCTCCTCCAGCAACAACATACTAAGATCCTCACATACCCCATATTCTATCTACTTAAGGGGGACTATAAACCCTAAGCCCTGAAATCCTCACACGATCCCAGCATGTCCCCAAGTTCGCTAGGTGACACCCATCTTGAGGCCAGAACTACCCTAGCCCCAAACTCTTTGCGCGTACTGTATACATATCTATAATATATCTACATATATATATATATATGAACTGGGGCCCAGGGTTAAGGATAGGTTTAGGGTTTAAGGTTTAGGATATATACACACCCACACAAATACATATACACCTATCTCTCCCTGCGTCTATCTCTTATATATACATACATATATATATATATAAATCTATTTCATAATCCCCTAAGATCGCTTCTCCAAAGCATTGCTTGGTAGGCGCCTTTCGCGCTGCCTCCGCGGCGTCTATCCGAGCCTTTTACGATGTATGGTTTCAACCCCGGCCCCTCTAATGTGGTCCACTTAGGACAAGTTTAGTGTTTGGGGGGGATTTGGGGCTTAGGGTTTAGTGTTTGGGGGATTAAGGGTTTAGGGTTTAGGGAACTTGAGGGAGCTCCCTAACAAAACTGAGGGCCCATGAAGGGTGTATGGGTTAGAGCTTTGGGGGGGACACATTTCCAAACGTAATTCGGGGGTGTTTTGGGCTGAGGGCGGTTGGGTTGGTGTAGGCTGGCCCTAGGCGTCCAAAGTATAAAGCTATCTCATATACACTCCCCAAACCCTGAAAAGGGTTCAAAGTATGAAAGCCCCCAAGTATATGAAGATTGCATCATGGGCCCTTAGGTCAGGATTTAGGGTGGCTCTTTGAGGGTTGGCGTCTGGGATCCAGGGTGGATCAGAGTTGAAAGCTGTAGCACGGGTGTATATCTAGACCCTGGTCCCCGGTCCCTGAACGGAATACCTAACTTCATGCTTAGTAACCCAGACCCCTTGTTAATAAATCCCCCTGCCCTTAATAGGGACTATAATAGGGATCCTAACATTAAGGCCCTGAAAGGGAGGGGTAATTAATCATGGGTCTACATTAATGCCTCTTATATATATATATATATCTATCTATCTATCTCTCTCTCTCTCTCAATTTAAATGTGTCTCTCTCTCTCAATTTAAATGCTTTAGCGGTAGGGTTTCGAGGTCTAGGTGTCTTCCTGTCACGCTCTAGGAAGAAGGGGTCGAGATGATCGGGGCCCTGGGTTTCTCTTGGCATCTTGGCATACGAAGGGTACCTGAACCCAAAAAAAACGATGTAACATGATAGCATTTTGGGCTGTTTGTTTAAAGGATTTCGGGCTATTAGTTTACCTACTTTGGGGGCCCAGGTAATTTCATTTCAAACCCATTCTAGGAGTTTTGTGGCATTTTGGACTTTAGGAGCAGAGGCCAAAAACATGCCGGATCAGGACAGACTTAGAGTTTCAGACGTTAAGCAGGAGGTCGGCCAAAAGCAGCCCCCCCAACAACGCGGCAACTCTTGTAGTGCATCTCTCTTTGAAGAACTGGAATATTTGTAGGGCCGTTAGGAAATTTCGCCTTGATTTTATTGTTTGGGAAGGATATATCATGCAGTGAGCGCCCTGCAGCAGGATGTCTGGCAGATATCTTCGTTTACGCGCTATATATGATGGTGCAGGATTTTCTCCATCCACAGTAAGTGTTGCGTTTCATGGAACCTTGCATGACACTAAGGCTGAAACCCTCGAGATGCGAATCGCAAAAGATACCAAGGGTTTAGGGGTTTGAGGCCAGATGTAGCCACGCAACACAGGGCTAGGGGTTGCAGTCCACGGGGTCTATAGGGTTTACGGGGCTAAAGCGCTTATAGGTTTCAGAGGTTTAGGGTTTCAGGAGTAATGGTTTTTGGGGGGTGCAATGTCTAAGGACCTTGGGATGGAACAGGGCCCATGTTACCCATATCAGGATTTAGGGTTGAGGGCATGTACCTAGAACCCAAAAGGGGACCTACCCTAAACCCTAAACTCAAAACCCAAAAACCCTCCTCCCTAAACTCTAAACCCTAAACCTACTTCTTTGAACCTGAAGGTCCAAAGGGTCTAAGTACCAAAGTGCCAATGCCTAAAACCGGGTTTAGGCTTTAAGGCTTCGGGCTTAGGCCAAACACCGGGGCGGCTGGACGCCAAACCCCAATCAATCCCTCGCCCCTGCAGCCTCGACCGTGAATAAAGTTAGCATTGCTTGCGAGAAGTACTGAAGTCATGATGGGTTTTTGCATGTATTTCCATGGAAGGGGGTTATGAATCATAGATGGGAAGCCCGATTGCGGATTCTTTTCCTGCCTACAGCTTAATAAGAAACGAATTCAGGGTTAGGGGTCCCAATGTAATCTCGTGGAATAATTCCCTATTATCCGATTCGCCCATTCCTTGCTAACCCAGCCCTAGGTCCTAAACACTAAAAACACCTAAACCCAGAATACTGAACCTGTCTTTCCCCAAATACTAATCCCACACCCTGAATACCAAAGCCTTTGTTTAATAGTTGCCATGGGTTTCTCATCCCCTAAACCCTAGACCATAAAGCCTAAATCCTAAACCCTAAACCCTAAACCCCTAAACCCTAAACCCTAAAAACCCTAAACCCTAGACCCTGAAGCGTCCCAAGCCCGAAATCCGCCTTCTTGGCTGCCCTCTGCGCCTCCTGCACAGAAAGCAAAAGGCTTAACCCCCTAAGCCTTAGGGTTATAAGCCCAGATAAAAGTAGCTTCCAAGTCCCATGGGCCTCCAAGTATAGGGTTCAGGCTTTAAAGTTTAGGTATAGGGGTTCAGGGTGTAGGGGTTTAGGGGTTTAGGGTTTAGGGGTTTAGGGTTTAGGGGTTTAAGGGTTTAGAGTTTAGGGGTTTAAGGGTTTAGGGTTTGAGATTGAATACATTCCGCCACTCTTGGCTGTCCGCCAATCTTGCAAATTCAGCCAGATTCTACCCTTCCTGTTTTACTGTCCTACATATCCCTAAGGGTCCAAGGACCCAAATAATGGGGCTTTAAGGCCCAAGTGCTATAATATTATTGGCTGGTATTTGGGCCCTAAAACCCTATTATTTGGGTCCTTGGACCCTTAGGGTATCTCTGCTCTAGCGCGACTCAGGGCTTTGGGCTTTGGGATTGGTTCGTTATTCAAGCTAGGCTAGGAAACGATGAGGGGCCCTCACGGAACTTTCAACAGAAAGCAAGAATCAAGAGCAGTGGGGTCCGCCTACGTATTCAGGGGCATGGTTTAGGGTTTAGGACTTTGAGAAATTCAGGACCTGAGTCCTGTGCGCTCTGTTCAAACCTTCTACGGGGAGGGGCAGTGAAACTTAAACCCTAAATCCTGGGGCTAAGCATCGTGCCACATGTTCACGTCATCTGTATTGGGTTGAGATATACATGAACCCTGAACCCTACACCCAAAACCCTGAATCCCATTAAAGCATTGCAATATTCTGACTGTTTGCTGTCCCCCCCGACTTCGCTGGGCTTTTGGGGTTTAGGGTGCGAGACGTCGGGATTCCTGGAGCAATGGGCCTTCCCTAAGAAGAAGCTTGAAGAGTTCAGGGTTTAGGGCTTAGGATTTAGGGGTTTGGGTTCCGGACTCAGGGTTCAGGGTTTAGGATTTAGAGTTTAGGGATTTAGGATTTAGGGCTTCGAGTTCCGGACTTAGGGTTTAGGGTTTGGGATTCTGGATTTTGTATTTAGGGCTTAGGACTTAGGGCTTCAGATCTGCTATCGAAGCTGGGGTTCTTTTCTTGAAAGAGTAAGAAGAATGACGAGATTATGCTTGTTGTAGGATGTCCCACCCAGGGATGAGCATCAGGCGCTTGTCCTGAATCTTCCCGTGAATGAGGCCGCTGAGGTACGTCTTGAGGTTGTGGCTCATAGGTACGCTGGCAATTGGCC
>CAJNIZ010002106.1:2961-20773 GCA_905231905.1 Symbiodinium pilosum | reverse complement strand
CTGAAATTGTTTGGGGGGGGGGGGGCCCCGTACACACTAAAGCGGGTGCCACATTAGGGATTTAGGGTCTGGCGTTTATGGCAATTTATGGTCTGGCACTTGGGCTTAAGGGTGGGCAGATGTTACACTGGTGGGGCGCAAGGAGCCGAACAAGCTTTAAAAACGCAAATCCGCAAAGGGTTTTCCAGCAATCAGGGGTCCTGTTTCGGAAGCCCGGGATTCGCCCTAAGGGTCCAAGTACCCAATATTCAAATATTCGCCCAAAATCTGTAGTATAATTACTATTATTCTTAAAGCCTTAAGTACCCAATTACTGGGTACATGGACCCTTAGGGTAAAGGAAAGCCCTACTTCTCCCAATTCTTGCTTTGGGTGAAGTTCAGGCCCCACAGTTTGCATCCAGACAATGCGCCATCTGTATATGAAGGTCCTCCCAGGGTTTAGGGTTTAGGGTTCCGGGGGCCGAGGGGTCCGGTACTCTTTCGAATGCCCCTATACCCTAAAACCCATGCCTACGACACAATGCACAGGGGTATCCCTGGCCAATGGTTGGGTATTCCCAAGACCATGTAGATGTTTTTAAGTTCCCTCAGTCTTCAATGGCTGCACGAGCTCAAAGTTCAAAACGAAAGCCAACTGCAATACAACATCGACTGGAGCTCCATAGGCGGCTTGAAAACTTAAGCAAAAGACAGAATGTGTGTTCAGGCCTCTTCATGCAGTGCAAAAGGCTTTGGGAAGTGAACTTGGCCGATGCGTGCCCCAGCTTTTCCTGTTGCCCTTAGCTCTTCATAACAAAAACATCCAAGAACTCCCTTTGACCCATGAAACATATGAAGAGCACAAAACTTTGCTTTGGCTCATAGGATCATGATCTGAGAGGTAGCGTCTACCCCCCACCCCAAATTCTCACCCCATCCTCATCCGAACAAGGCCTCCGTGAGCAAGTTGGTTCGTTGTGAAAGTTGCCGAACTGAAATGTAACAAATGTACTGCCCCAACTTAAACCCCAACCCTAAACACTAAACCATAAACCCAAACCTTACACCCTAAATCATAAACCCCAAACCCTACACCCTAAATGATAGACCCCAAACTAAATCCTAAATCCTAAACCCTAAGCCAAAAAACCCAAACCCTAAACTGTCCCCACGCTGGCCCTGCCTGCGGGATGAACGTATTTCTGTGTCCCGTGGCATCCACCATGATGGTCATTGCCTGGGAAGCTTCTGGGATCTTTTATAACATGGCGGCTTAAGTTTTAGAGAGCCCTGGGTTTAGTTTTTCAGGTTTAGGAAGCCCTGAGAGGCTATAGCTCATATGGCTGGATCAAGGTTTCCTGATCTTGAGGGACAACTGGGGCCCTTCACATCTCAATGCCAGAGGAACCTACTTCTCATTGTTTTCCAAATGGTGGTCATGGCCTAGGAAAACCTTGTTCCAACAGCCAGGGTCAGGGAAAACTGTAAAATGTCCACCCCAAGAGTGCTCACGGGCCACGAGGGGTGGGGGGAGGGGTACCAATGGAGGAGATGAAGCTCGCCTACTCCCTTCCATTAAGGAAGCAACATACTCCCCACCTCTGGTAGGATATATTCCCCATGAGAAAATCCTAGATGGTGGGGAACCTATTAAAAATTGGGGGTGAGAGGTGTCGAACATTAACCTCCTACTACCGTTCAACAGCCCCGCAAGTCCTGACATTTAGAGATTCCCTGTGAGAGACCAAATATGTAGAGAGACATGTGTAACATGCAGACTACCCTAAACCCTAAACCCTAAACTTTAAACCCTAAAGGCTATGTTGAACACTTGCTGCATACTCCAACGCCTTGCCCACCAAAATGTGGGGTTTGGGTTTAGGGTTCAGGGTATATGGAATGGGACAACTACCCACATTGATAGCGTGCGTCCGTGGTTGAGACAAGTACGACCATATTTTTATAGAATGCTACTGCCAAAAGGAAATATGACCTGACTCCTTTGGGGCTATAGTACGAAACCTTGAACAATAAACCCTAATTGAAGCCAATTGTTGGGGACTATGCTGTTGTTAAGTTTAAATACTACCCCGCATGACCTCAAACCCTAAACCCCATAGGGATCCTAATATCTAGGCCCTTAAAAGAAGGGGCTTTATTCATCATGGGTCTACATTACCCACCGTACGTAAAAGACTTCCTAAAAGTAAGGCGGGGACGGCGAAAGCCGCAGCGATGCCTCAGGCTCTTGGGACACGTTCTACTGGCTCATGACAGGGCTTCGGGTTTAGGGCTTAAGATTATAAACTAGAATTGGGTTTCGGGGTAGCTATGTACTTAGGACTAGATGGGATACTGTTGGCAATTATTCAAGTTTTTACAGGGTTCTCTATCCCAAGCCAACATGCACACCCTCAAAAGACCTACCCGAGGGCTCTTCTGGGTGGCTGTTGAGGACATACTAGGGGCCCATGGTTTCAACCTTAGACTATACTACCACCCTCCTAGGCTCCCCCTTGATTAGCCTCAATTAACCTTAAATCAGGGGGAACCGAATGGGTTACTTTCGAAGACGGTTAGTAGCGGAACCCATGACCGAAGCGGACGTTGCTCTCAATTCTGAAACGGAGAATGTGCTGCCCCGCCACTCAAGGCTAAAGCACCTCAAATTGTAGCACTTAACCTCGCCCCCAGGTGGTGGCTTTTTCATATGGTGACTTGCGATCCTTTTTTGGGTACCTAGACCAATACGGCTTGCAATTTTTCCCAAAAAAGAGGGCCAGAGTTTTTGGCAGCCCCTCCCCCCACCCCGGTCCGCATAGAGAATAGCCCCAACATGCGGCCCTGAACCATGGGATCCTTATATGCCTACTATATACCCTACATGTAGCCTTTAGGTTCCCTAGAATCCCCCTAAAAGGCCTGGGGGCCCATATTGGGGCCATACTTTTAACCTTACATACATAGAACAGTGTAGTATTGGAGCCTATGATTCGGCTCTATCGGATGGTTTACTGCAACTTTTGCACCCTAAGTTCCAAGTACCCCACCATTAAGGTTTGGGCATTTGAATTCTCGTATCGGCTTCTGGTAAGTATATCTGATTACTAGCTACTCAGACCCCTGGAGCAACTGTCTTTGAACTTCTGAGACAATATGATTAGGCCCACAAACCCGAAAGACTCCGTGACGTGGAGCCTACTTCGAGGGCCAGGGGGACTTAGTAAGTAGGTTAATAACCCCTATATCCCATATAGTAACCCTAGTTAGTTATACCCCTAATTAACCTACTTACTAAGCCCCCATGACCCTCCAAGTAGCTTCAGCGTGAAACAGCAAGGTTTAGGCCTCAGAGTGCAAATCTGACCTGAAAACACAGAGAGCCACCATGTACCCGGATAGAGTTCACACTGCTCATCGTCCCAAGAGGACAGCACGATGAGCGTGCTTGCTATTATTTTACTTTGCTAGCTGGGTTAAGGGAGTTGTGACGGCGCCTAAGACTACCCATGAAGCTACAAGCACGAATTTCCCAGCATGACCTCCATACAACTAAACCCCTAAACATTAAACCCTGAACCCAGAATCTCACTTTGAAGCCCATGTATCCCAAGGGTCGCTACAGTGCCCCCTAAGAGTTTGGTATGAACCCGTTGAAGAACTCTGAACCTGAAACCCCAACCCTAAACCCTAAGCCAGAAACATGATTAATAACCCCCCGCCCCTTGATAAGATCCGAATATTTGGGCCTTTAAAAGGAGGAGATTTATTAATCATGGGTCTACATTAAGCCCTAAACCCTAAACCCTCCAATCTACACTATATCATGTAGTGTTCAGGGCTTAGGGAGCTAGAGTCTAAACTCCCTAAAGAGGGTTACATAGGGGATTACACAGGTTTAGGGTTTCGGGTCTAAACTCCTTAAAGGGGGTTATGTAGGCATTATATGGGGGAGTATCGCAGGGGTTACTAAGGGGGATACTAGGACTTAGACTATAGCTCATATGGGTACCCCTAAGCTCCTAAACCGAGTACATCTCCATCCTCCCTGTACAACGACCCATCACGTAAGCCGTTTTGCAGGAGGCACTAAGCCATACCTGCACCCTGAACCCTTAAACCCTATACCCCTCGTCGCCCTTGTTGCCATCATCAGCACTCTCGACCTTATTACGAACCGGATCCTCGCCACCCTCCGCCGGCGGCTCTGGCTTTGTGTGCTTGCCCTTGCTTCACGCTTGCGCCTGTTCTTTGGCTTCTCCTCCTCTTCAGGCTCTTCAAGAGTACCCAGACCCCTGGGAGGATCTAAAAATTAGATCCCCTATAGACCCATTATAACCCCTATATATTTACATTTTTCCGATATGGTTCTAGGGGATCTACTTTTAGATCCTTTTGGGGGTCTAAACCCTAAACCCTAAACCCTAGATCTACTTTTAGATCCCTTTGGGGGTCCAGGATATTCCTGAGCGGAGCACGGAACAGCCTGCTCTGACTGTCCTGCCAGACCCCCAAAAGCATCTAAAAATTAGATCCCCTAGAACCCTATGGGAAAAATACATATATATATATATGGATTATATAAGTAATGGGTCTATATAGGGGATCTAATTTTTTGATCCTCCTGCAAGGCCTAGCTGTGCAGGAGCTCCTCCAGAAGCGCAGCCGGAGGACTGCGAAGCAGCAGAGGCTCGCGGTCATTCCGATTTCAGGGACGGTTCTTGGGATAGGGTGTTCATAGGGTTTAGGGGTTTAGGGGTTTAGGGTTAAGGGGTTTAGGGTTAAGGGGTTTAGGGATTTAAGGGTTTAGGGTTACGGGGTTTAGGGTTTAGGGGTTTAGGGTTTAGGGGTTTAAGGGTTTAGGGGTTTCAGGGTTGAGGGTTAAGGGGATTAGGGTTTAGGGTTTAGGGGTTTAGGGTTTAGGATATTCAGCTCCCCCTCCTCCATGTCCCAGACCCCTGAACATACACCCCGAGCCCTACATCCGGATACTTTGGGTCAATCCCCCACCCAATAATGGGCACCACAATGGACTCTTGTAGGTATATTAAGGCCTGAGTAATTCCACATTAGGGAGATATGACCACTGGGGGGATTGACCTAACCGATACTTTTAAGTTATCTCCCTAAGGATCCAAGTACATGAATAAAGAGGCTCCAGGGTACCTAAACCTCCGTATGTGTGTCCTTGACTGTAAGCCCCTCAGACCAGTAATCAAAATGCTGTTTCCGAGCTTTCCCGGCGGTTATACTACGATTCAAGCAAAGAAACAACTGTTAAGGGGATGGGGGTAGGTTCTTCCAAACATAAACCCCAAACATTAAACCCTAAACCCCTAAGCCCCTAAACCCTAAAACACCCTAATCCCTAAACCCCTAAAAACCCAAAACGCCTAAACCCCCTAGACCCTAAAACCCCAAGACCTCAAACAAACCTAGGTGCCCGCGGCATCGAGGAGTGCCCCGTCCCCACCCTTTTCGCGCAGGGCAGCCGCTGCACGGTCGATGCGTTCTTGCTCCTGACAGTTGCTAAAAACCCTAAACGCTAAACCGCTAATTACTGTTATGTTACCATTGTATTAAGGTTTAGGATATATATATATATAGGGCTCCTGACAGTTACAAAACCCCAAGAGCATGTAAAATAATAGCCCTAAGCCCCTAAGAATAGCCATAAAGGCCATGATTTTGCATACTTTTGGGGCCCAGGTATGACTGCTATGTTACCATTGTTAGTAGTAGGGTTTAGGATTTAGGGTTGAGGCTTTAGGGTGCTATCTCTTGACTCAGTAAGTTTACTTAGTAACAAGGGGTTCGAGGGCTTAGAACAGGGGTTCTTAGGGATAGTAGGTAGACTTACCAAGTCAAAGGATCCTTCAAGCGCTCCTATATTACCATTGTCAATAGTGACAGAATGTGTATTGTTAGGATGAAGAGTAATTACTAGTCTAGTTCCGAGTATGACTTTGACCCTTACAGGTGTGATGAGTATGATGACTTCGTTCTTCCTAAGTGTTCTTTTGATATTCCTAGCATTTGCCTGTTAAACCGTTTTTTTGTAAATCCAGTATTCCTCCCTACTAATCACCAGTAGGTCTAAGCAGTGGATAACATGAACATACATGGGGGTTTTCCCCCCAAAAAGGAGAACTTTTTTGGGCGTCCCTAGAATGAGGATCCTCATTTTGGGGGACTACCATATGGGTTTAGGGTTTAGGGTTTGGGTGGGGGCAGGATCTGCGAGGCCGATGCGCCGCAGGTACGGACCGCGCTTTTATGGCTGGGGAATGAACCCTGCTTGATGGTTTAAGAAGCCTGTGTTTAGCTCCTTGGATATGTAAAAAGAAGAACTCCGAGGGTTTAGGGTTTAGGGTACTAAAACTGTAGCAAGTTATGTAACCCCAAGTCACAAGACCGCTGTGGCACAAAGGCAAGATGCGAAATAGATGTCCCCCAAAAGTTCAAGTACTCACTAGAAGCGTACTTGAGGTCGCGGTAGTAGTAACTGTAGTACATGTTTTGAGCCAGTATACGATTATAAGTGGACCCTTAGCCCTAAACCCTAAACCTTCAGGGTCTAAGAGCTGAAACACAGCTCGGAGAGTTGGGTTTTAGGGTTTAAGTAGCGTTTGGGGCACCCTGAACCCTAAATCCCTAAGCCCTTAACCTTAAATCTCTAAACCCTAAGCCCTTAACCTTAAATCTCTAAACCCCTAAGTCCCTAAACCCTAAACACTCAATCCGCCATCGTCGTTCCCTGCATCCATCCTGTCACCTCGCCTTCCGAGATCAGGGTCTAAAGTTTAGGATTTTGCAATTTGAGCTTAGGGTTTAGGGTTTAGGGCTTAGGGCTTAGGGTTTAGGGTTTAGGGTTTAGGGCTTAGGGTTTAGGGTCTAGGGCTTAGGATTCAGTAATTCAGGACTGAGGGTTTGGGATTTGGGGGCTTAGAGTTTAGCAATTTAACGTTTGGGTCTTAGGGTCACTAAACCCTAAACCCTAAACCTTTACCCAGACCCCAAGTACCCTCTATAGACCCTAAGCATCCCCAAATAGAAGCTACATAGACCCTATTTTAGGGTACTTGGGGGGTCTAGGTAGGGTTTAGGAATTTGGGTTGACCCGCAACAACACCTGAAAGTGCAGGATGGTCCTCCCTCTATCTCCTACTTGTCGCTGGGACGCTTCTGGTTCGGTTGTTTGGAGAATACGCCAGATACAAGGCGCTGGTACTGAATCCCTATGTCCACGAATTATCCCCTGGGGCGTATATGTCATGGTTTCCATTTTGTATTCAGGGTTCTTTTCCATTTGGTTCTCCAGTACAGGGACTATAGATCCATTAGCTTTAGCCCCAAAATCCTATATCCTGAACCCTATCCCTCAATCCTAACCCGCAGGCCCTAAATCAGAAACCCTAAAACCTGAGTCCTAAGCCCTACACCCTGAATCCTGAACCCTGAACCCTGCAACCTAAAACAGACCCAGGCTTAGGCGAACGGCGTTCACACCATTTAGCTCGTCTGGGAAGCGTTCAGCTCCTGTAGAGCTGGGCGTGGTTTAGTGTAGGGTTTAAGGTTTAGAGTTTAGGATTTAGGCTTCAGGATTTCGGGCGTATGATTTGGGGTTCGGAGTTTAGGGCTTAGGTTACGTGATTCCCGGTCACAGCAACAGTTACTAGAGTAGGCACAAGGGTTGACGATCCCTTAAGTACGGTTACTGTAATTGGGAATGACCCAAGGTTGGGGGTTTAGTCTTCCGGAGGTTTACCTAGAGAAGGCTAGATCTTGAAAAAGGCAACGATACCAAGAAAATCGACCAATACCTTTTTAGTGGGGAACATCAATTTACTCTAGGGAGTGTAACTGTCATACCCTAACTTCCAAAAGTGTGACACTGGGGGGCTTTGGGGCTTCAAGTTCGTAGAGAATGAAGGCTTGCCACTCTTAAGGGTTTAGGGGTTAGGGTGTAAGCTTTGTAGAGTTGAGGGGCACTGCTCCCACCCAGAAACCTTCTATGATAGAGTAACATGCATGGCCGCAAACCAAAAAAAAATATTCGAAATATTACCCAACCTGTATTCAGCTAGTAGTATCTTCAGTGTCGCAGACTCCTGTCTTGCCAACCTGTACCATACACCCTACCTTTCGAGGTCTTGCACAGGATTCTTTACACGACATGCGGAATGCATTGCCAGTCATCCTAAACCCTGAACCCTAAAGCCTAAAACCCCTAAAGCCCTAAACCCTGGGGAAACCTAGGAATCTAAACACCAGGAATAAAAACAACTTCTCAGCATCCATATGCCTTGACGACAGCTCTGGGGCTGTGGGGACCCTGGTTACCTTCAGAATTGGGATTTGGGCAATGCGTCCTTGCAATGGGAAGAACCCATCAAGCTTTCAGGATTGTACCAATGAGGTTAATGAGAAGCCTAGCAGGTATGTGTCGCAATGGACAATTGCAAACTTAAGCTGCAGGGAAGCAAACACGTCCACTGTCAGAGGAAGAACTGCCCAACGTATACATAGACGGCCACGTATATACATGACACATAAGTGTGCGTGCAGGCATACATGCATACATGCAGACATACATACACACATACATACAGACTACGTTGCTTGGACAACCCCACATAAAATACATATGCTCATGTATTCTAAGTCTTATAAACCTTAAACCGTAAGACCCCAAACGCTAAACCCTAAAGCCCTAAATCCTAGTGGCTTCCGAAAATCTTCGTGCCGAGAGGCCAAGAGCTTCTCCAAGCTCCACAATTTCCTTGCATGGTTAAGTGGTTATGTACTTTCAACGGGGTGTATAGGGGTTCTATGGAGGCTATGCATATATATATATACACACATACACAGGGGTACGAGTGTATAGGGATATCAAGCTATAGGGTTTGCCTAGAGTAGCCAACGCACCCAGAAAAAAGAGCTTTGTACCTGATCCGTTGGCATCTTTACCAGGGGCAAGGTCAACACAATTTCCAGTGTTGCTCTGAATGCGCACTTTCTCAACATACTGTAGCAGCCTAAATGACTACTAATGTGGTCTTGAGGTCTTCGGTGCACGTATACAAGGAACCCTAGGACCACAATTCCTCTAGGCCCCCGTGCTACGCGGAACTGCGGAGACAGTTTGTGAGCGCAACGGGGTTTATGCGAGTCCCTCTTCAGTATAATATAAGCCTTCTGTTGGGAAACGCCAAGACTAGGATATCGGGCACTTTCACATTGAGATGATTCAGGTTTCACTGAAAGGGCTGAGCAAACGTTGCTTTGGAGTTTAGGCTGGACAGTGAGCAGACTAAACAAAGCAAAGGCTTCCTCAAGTTTCCGGAACATGAAGAAATATCAACAACTCCCAAAACCGAGGGAAGCATCATCAGTGAAAGGGCTCGACTCAGCGTCAAAAGCAATCAGAAAGCTGGCCAGCGCGCCATGCGAGTTGTGTCCTGAAGGGTCGCAGTTGCGCTGCAGAGAGAGTCTGGGTTTAAAGGTGATTTACCTACAAAGAGGACTTCGAATTAGGGTTTAGGGTTTGCGGCTGAGGGCTTGCGGCATGTTAGTTGTTTCAGAGGTTTGGTTCTCACATGCCCTACACTGTAAACCCCCAAACCCCTACACCCTAAACTTTCGGGCTCCAAGGCAGTGCTAAGCTCAAGAGAGAGTCTAGGGGCTATGTAGAATACATTATTGGGGACGTATAGGGGACATATATAGCATATTTTACAGCGACGTGGAAGGGATACATCTATAGGGTTTAGGGTTTTCAGAAATTTCGGGACCTTTTTGGGGGACACCGTGCTAACATATGTTCTAGGTGGACCCCCACCCAGTGTTCCTGACAAAAAGGGATAATGGAGATTCTGTCAAGGTCTTCCTACATTCCTACTATGCCACTAGTACAGGACAAAAAAATAGGGTATATAAGGGTCCCCTGTTCCTGGAAACTTCCACAGTTCTGACTCCTGCAAGGCAGAAAAGGATCGTGCATTTTCCCTAAACCCTGTTCCAGGGAATATGGGGCAACACTGGCCATACTTATGTAAGGTTTCAGTGTTTACGAAAGAAGAAAAAACAACCGCCAACTGTCAAAAGAAAACTGAGAACAATATTTGCCCACGCGTCAGTAGTTGCATGCCACCGCACCGGTGTAGCCCTTTGCCTCAAATCAACAAATCGCAGCTTCAAAAGCGCTACACCCATCTAGACCTCCAAATGCTACAATCCTTGTTCTGGGGGTCCCGATTTAGGGTTTGCGTATGACGCACATCATTTTTCTGACTGAGACGAGTTAAAACTGTAGGTATTTGGAATTAGAGGTAGGAATTTGGGGCTGAGTTCCAGAAATGAGCTAGAATTGAAGTATGTACAAGCAAACTATCTTTTCTGCTGTTAAACTCTCAACCCTCGACCCTTCACCTAAACCCTAAACCTTGACCCCTAAATCCTAAACCTTAACGCCTAAACCCTTAAGACTACATATTCAACACCTGAGGGCCCAAGTCTCCTAATACTGGGGAGTGGGGGAGGGCACATAGTGACTACTGGGGGGACGGTAGACAGAACAATGGGGTCATAGGGCCCACATGCTGGAATTTGAATGGTTTTCGGCGCAAACAATTTGGTTGTTTTGATTTTTCGATCGAGTCTGCATCCTCTCATAACAACAAAACCAAAGCCTTAACTGCTAGCCTGGATGCAGCGTGCTAAGCCCCTTCTGTAGGCTTATTGAACTGGGAGAATGTCTTGGGGTGTATTTTGCTGTGCTTCTGCAAACAATCTAGGAAGCAATAGTGTTGGTGCCCACCATAGCTTCTACAACAGTCCTTTGGACAGATTCACCCGTCGCCTAGCCCCAGGACCCCACTCTTCAAATTCAAGCTCAAAACCCAGGAAAATAAATTTCAGCCTAGGACCTTGAACCCCAAAGCCCTAAAAGCGCCCAAACATCCTATAGTCCCGCTTAAGTCGATAGAATCTGGGATAGATGGGGATCTGATGGCAATATACCCAAATCCACATTCTATCTAATTACTTAAGGGGGACTATACACCCCAAACCATGAAGCCCCAACCTTGAAGCCACACATCGGGTTTCTGGTGGGTCCCTGGTTTATGAAAGCTCCATCTTACAGTAAGAGCAGGACCCCAAAATCAGGACCCTATGACCATCATCCATGTTTAGGGTTTAGGGCCTCTTAGTCGTGTAGGGTCCCTGTGATAGGGGTTGAGATACCAACATCTTCTTATTACTGAACCCCAAAGCACAAGAATTAAGGTCTGGCTCCTAAACACATGCCCAAAAATTACATGTGAGTCCTATATTAGCTTCCGTTTCCTCGTATATGAACCATTGTCTAAACTCCTAGCATCCCCCTTCATAACCCCTGTAGTAATCCCTTATATAATTCGCTATATACCCCCTTTAAGGAGTTTAGACCCTAAACCCTAAATCCTAATCCCTGAATCCTAAACCCTAATCCCTAAATCCCTATATACCCCCCTTTAAGGAGTTTAGACCCTAAACCCTAAATCCTAATCCCTAAACCCCTATATACCCCCTTTAAGGAGTTTAGACCCTAAACCCTAAATCCTAAACCCTAATCCCTAAATCCCTATATACCCCCCTTTAAGGAGTTTAGACCCTAAACCCTAAATCCTAATCCCTAAATCCCTATATACCCCCCTTTAAGGAGTTTAGATCCTAAACCCTAAATCCTAAACCCTAAATTCCCTATATACCCCCTTGAAGGAGTTTAGACTATAGCTCATATGCAGCCCACAGGCTGCGAGTTCTAAGTCAGCTCTGTGGAGCTTCCGTCCTGGAGCCTCCGGTTAGGGCTGGGTAGGTATGGGGTTCGGGTTTAGGATTTAGGGATTAGGGTTTAGGGCTTAGGATTTAGCGATTAGGGTTTAGGGTTTAGGATTTAGGGATTAGGGTTTAGGATTTAGGGTTTGGGGTTTAGGGTTCAAACGGGAGCAGGGTTTAAGTTTAGGGTATCACTTTGAATTCTGACGAAACATATATACCATAATCTTTCAAGGAAAATGGAACCACACTGTGGGTTGTTATTCAGGCTTCTACACCATGGCGTGTATTGATGCAAAATTAGGGGCTTCGGGTGCCTGGCTGTAGTATAAGCTGTCGGATTGAGAGTTATCCTAAACCCTAAACCCTAAACTGTAGGATTCAGGGGTCAGGGATGAAAGTCTAGGCTCGGCAAGTTACAAAACAATAGACTATAGTGTCACCTAGCTAAGTCTAGGTGGCTATAATACCTGGTCATAACTTGGGATTTCCCTACCAGAGGGATTTAGGGGTTTAGGAGTTAGGCTTTACGAGCTTGACAGGATTCAGGGTATAGGGTTTAGGAATGATGGGCTCTAAGGTCTTTGAATCTGAAGTGCTGAACTTAGAAAACAACAAGATAAGAATGCTATACAAGCGCGGCTAAAGCTGATTTTTGCTGATTGTGGGACTGATGAAGTGTATTCGGTCAGCTGCACAACGCGCTTGGGAAATCCTGCGGGCGTGATTCGGAACCTTCTACAACTTCCACGTTGGGTGTGGGGACTGTAGTTTCGCGGCTTATTCAGGCCCTCCTATGTAGTTGCTTTTAGAACACCCTAAACCCTGAACCCTTAATCCTAAACTCTACACCCCTAAATCCTAAACCCTACATCATATTATAACCCCTTCCAAAAAAAAACAGCAGGGAACTACATAGCATCCCTTGGATATGCCTGGCAGTTTCCGAAGCCTGCTTTGTTTAATCCGGGATTTTCCTAGACCCCCCAAGTACCCTAAAATAGGGTCTATGTAGCTTCTATTTGGGGATATTTAGGGTCTATAGAGGGTACTTGGGGGGTCTAGGTAGGGTTTAGGGCTTTTAGGTCTAGAGTTTAGCGTTTAGGGTTTAGAGATACCCTTTTAGCTTTTGTTAATTCCCGTTTGGATGCATATCGAAACCCCTTCGCAACAAAACAACAAGCCCCCCAAAACAACTACTGAGTAAAGACTCCACTGAACCATGAGAGGCCTAAGGGACCAGCTAGAGCAAGTCAAGAGTTGGTCCCGCAAGTAGCTAGCTTGGGTACTGCCCCCCCCAGTAACAGTTGGATAATAAACCCTAAACCCCTAAACCCTAAACCTTGTAATATGGTTATATATAGCCCTTAATAGGACCCCTAATATAGACTGTTACTGGGTGGGGGCAGTACCCAGTAGCTAGCTAGTTATCAGCTCCTAGGCCCGAAAGTCTCAAACATTCCTCCAGTTGGTTACTATTAGGGGAACTCAAATGCGATTACTATAATAAGGAAACCCATATTATGGTAACTATATGTGGTAGTTTCCCCAAAAAATCCAGAAAACGCAGGCAGCGATGGCGAGCTGTACTAGGAATCCGGAGCCTTTGCTACTCCTTTCACGTTTAGGCTGTGTATGCCTTCCTACATCAATGTGCCCCAAACAGACCCTAAACCCTAAACCGTCAACACCAAACCCGAAACCTCTAACCCCAAACCCTAAGCCTTAAACCCCGAAATTCTAAATCTTTCACCCCCAAACCATCTTAACCCTACAAATGGTCCTCATGGTCAACTGGGGTTCTTGAGGATCCTAGAACCATAACCTGGGGTTGAGGATTGAGGGTTTGGGATTTTAGAGTTTAGGATTTAGGATTTGGGGTTTAGGGCTTAGGGTTGAAAAAACTTTCATTTCTACACCCCCTGGTCTATATATCACCAGATATATCCCTACATAACCCCTCTAGCAAAAGGAGTCCTATACAACGCCTATCTCCCTCCAAAGGGAGCCAGGCCAACAAGCCTAAACATGGTCCCCTCACATAACCTGATGTCACCCAGCTTCCATTTCATTTCCCGGAACCCTAGACTCTAAACCCTGAACCGTGTTCTTTCCATATGATTTTCCATTAGCGGTAATAAGGTATGTACTCCCCGGATGTTTTGTGCGGCCCATAAACCCCAAACCCTCAATCCTGAAGCCTAAATCCTAAACCCGAATCCCTAGACCCCAAACCCTAAACCCCAATCCCTAAACCCCAAACCCCAAACCCTAAACCCTAATCCTAGATATGGTAGTTTCCCAAAATAAGGGGACCGTAATATAGACCCCCAAATACTATAGTCCTTATAATAGGGAGCCCCAAAGGGGTACCCCATTTTTCTGGGAAACTCCCATACTAATCCCAAAACATCTGACCACACCTTGACCCAGAGGTTGTTCAAGATCATCTGGCCTCTGCTTTGAACTTAGATTGTTTTATGTTCAAGGCTTTTTGGGCTTTTAAGGTTTGCAAGGTTTGAGAGGGTTTAGGATTTGGATGTATTTGTTTGATTTTTGGGGGTGGGGTTTAGGGCGTTTAGGGGTTCGCTCTACCTTTCCTGGAGCCCCCACGAGGATCATTCTTTCAACTGGCTTTGGACTAGAAATAGCACGCATGGAATTTGCCCTTGGAACTTCTGGGTGTACGTACGTTTATGGGCTCATAAGTCTTATATACACTGTAGCATAAAAGATGTATAGGGTGGAGGGTATAAGTCTAGGGATCTCACAACGGCTGCGCTAGGAATTTCTCAAGAAGGGGTCCCTAGAATTGGTTTAAGGAGTCTAGGGGCAGTCTTGAGATCCCTAGCTTCCGCGTAGGGTTTAGGGTTAATCAAGCTGGTTGGGGCAACGCAGATCCTGTTGCAGCTGTATCAGGGAAGCCATGCCTCCAAAACAGATGAAGTAGTCACTTCCCCCTCATAATTACACACCCTGACCCCTCAATAATATTATAAATTCGGAGGGATATGTATTGTTAGGTTAGCGGGAGGGGACTATTTTCAAGGAGGGTCCGGCTACAGTTTGCTTTGAAAAGCTCTAGACACGCTTTATGGCATGAATGATTAGGCTGAGCCTTTTGGGCTTGAAAGTGGTGGCAGGTAAAGATTCTCTTCCCTTTTTACTATGAATGGCCTTTAGGGTGTAGGGCAGTTGAGGGTTCAGATTCTAGACATTTCTCGGAGGTTCTGGACATTTCTCGCAGGGTGTTGCTGCTGTCGGAACGTCACCAATGAATGGCCAAAGCAGGAAAGGGACTCCCGTTTGTAGAAGCGCTCATCCCACTATCGTCATGTTCCAATTTCTTTACCATGTAAATAGTGTTTTTTTGGTGGTTGAACCTAATAAGATAACATTCCTTATATAAAGTACTATACTCAAAAGGAGGATGTAATCTTACTCTATATTGGATACGATAGTATCCCCAAATAGCATACTACTCATGTGGTTCTTCTTTGCTTGTATCCTTGATCTTGAGACCCAACACCCAAAACCTCCCGTATCAAGGGCCTTGAGGCCCCTTCAGGACGTAGATGTTTAGGCTTTGGGGGGGGCTCGGACATCCAAAAAACTAAATGCTAAAGGTACCCATGTCCCTTTAAGGGCCTAGGCTGCTCTAGGCATAGTGACGGCCTGAAAGTTGAAGCATGGACATAGAACGTTTATGCTCTCTGCCTCTCTTTTTATGGTCTTCGGGCAAAGGGACACTGCTCTGGCACGTTCTACGTCTGCTACTGCACGCTAAGCACTTAACTTTAAGGACCAATAGCTGAGGCCCGCACCCCGGTTGAGAGGCACATAATGAGCGCTGCCCCAATCGAAGAAAGCAATGCCTTTGGTTTGGCGTTTTGAGAGTTGTTCCAATGTTTCCAACACCATGCATGCCAGTACCTGATGCTGAAAACCGTGGCTGGCACTAAGCCCTAACCCCTAAATGATATAGTGCTTTCCAACACTTTGCAATCCCCTCATAACCCGAACCCCTCACAGCAATTTCCTCTTCCATTCCCCGTGACACCCCTACATAAACCAAGATAAGCCTACATTGGGCTACAACAGCCGGCGTCAGCCCCTTTGCTGGGCGGGATGAATGTTGTTGGCACAAGGGTTTAGGGTGACCTGGATCACAGAATGGGTAAATCACAGCTCAACCCCCCCGAAAAATAGCCTAACGGGCCATTATTCTACACTCTTTTGGTGTCTAAACCCTAAACCCTGAAAAAACAAGGTGGTTTCCACTGTCATGGCGGTTCATGGCAAGGGTTACGTAGAGGCCATGGAGGACTACATGGGACCGTGGCTGATCCCCCTCGTGTGCTGTGAAAGACTTTGGGAAACCTAGACTCCAAAAACGGCCACCAACCATGGGGGCACGGCAAACGATTGCGAAGTAAAACCCTAAGGCTTTATGTAGGTACTATTTATAGACATTAGGGCCCAATAGGGCTCCAGAGAAACCCTACGCATGCATCTTGCTGTTGAGTCGAGCGGTGGAGAGGCCATGTCGGCCCTGGCATGCCTCCCAACTCTTGACTCCAAGTCTGATTCTACGTCTAAACCCTGACCCTGACCCTGGCCAACATACCTGAAGCCCTACGACGCTGCACACTCTCTGAACCCTGCCCTTGACCCTGAGCCCTATACCCTAAACCCTAAACCCTAAACCCTGAACCCTAAACCCTAAACCCTGAACCCTAAACCCTAAACCCTATACCCTAAACCCCTAAGGCCGGATGTGGGACGTACACCCTGGAGGCCTGGGCGGCCCTGACTTAATTCCCGCGCAACCTTGACCTTCCTGAGGGTTTAGGGTTGAAGGTTGAAGATATAGGGATGCTTGATGTCCCCGTTATCATACACCGACCCCGGACCTGTACTAAAACTACTACTACCCAAATCCCATGTACTTGGTTATTGGGCTCTTGGACCCCCTAAGCCCCTATACATCACACTAAGCCCTTTTGCAACAGGCTTGCTGGGTCTCGCCTGGGAATGCTGAGCCACTCGTGTTCACTCACTAAGCCATAAACCCTAATCCCTATATCTCAAGTACCTAACTATCAGGTTCTTAGACCTCTAGAGACCCACAAAAAAGAAATCCGAGGACCATGCCCGTGGAGAGGGCCACTGTCCACTTGCCTGGGTTGTTCCCAAGGAATGAGGATTTAGGGTTTATGCTTAAGGGGAGTAAGGGATTTTGGTAACCCAATGGCCTTGTGAAAGAACCTCACGATGAACCCTAAACCCTAAACCCTGATGTTAAGCGGCTACCGTGTAAGGAAACCACAGGAGCTTCTGCAGATCCACTTGTGGCAGCTCAACCTCGAAAGGTATCTACTTCTTGAGGGTTTAGGGTGTGGGGGTTTAAGGTTATGTAACCCCTATTCACGCCGTTGTTGAAGTGGAATCCCGTATTTGACACTTAGCTTGAGCTCTGTAATTAAGCCCTTACCAGTTAGCTCTCAATCACGCCCAGCTTAATTTAGGTAACTAAGGTACATTCCTAGGGACCCCCATCAAATGGGACAGTAAACCCTAAACCCCAAAACCCAAGCCCCAAACCCTAAACACTAAACCCTAAACTCTAAGAACCCCAAACCCTAAACCCCAAACCCTAAACTCTAACTCTAAAACCATAAACCCCAAACCCTAAACCCTGAATCCTAAACTCTAAAACTCCAAACCCTAAACCCTAAATCCTAAACCCTCAGCAGCCGCCCAGTGGCTTGTAGGCACTTGAGGGCGTACCTGCCAGGAGCTGAAGCATTCCGACAGCAACTCCTGGGCTCCGTAGATTTAGGATTTAGGGTTCTATATTGGGGTTATGTAGTTATATTGGGGTCATAATGGGATAATGGAAAAGAAAATGGAAACTACTATTTAGGGTTTAGGGATCAGGGTCTAGGGATTAAAGTTGAGGGTTTGGGGTTCAGGCTTTAGGGATTAGGGTTGAGGGTTTAGGGGTTGAG
>CAJNIZ010002105.1:4446-27101 GCA_905231905.1 Symbiodinium pilosum | reverse complement strand
AAGGGGTTGACCGTTGGTACTTAAGACCATTAGGGTTTAAATATATATGGTAGAGAGGTTTAGGGTTTAGGGTTTATACGCAGCCTCATACATCTAGCCTGCAGGTATCTGTTCCGCAATGGAATTGAGCAGAATTCTCTGGTCTCCGCAATAGAGATAAAACAGAGAGAGAATCAACTTGCAGGAAGTGAAAGCTCCAGTTCCTGTTTGTTTTGATCGCTTAGGAGCTCAGTAGAATCAACTGGAGCTTGAACCTTTTGCCTCATATGGAGAAGGTTCCGTGCTTCAAATCAAGACACATTTTATTACTGCATTTGCATTTTAAGAGAAACACGACTCCCGGAGGATACAAAAGAAACAAGGCTCACGCTCGTGGATTCAGAGCATATTTGGTAAGCGTTCCATAGGTACAAAGGCAGGAACCCAGGCATTGGAGAATTCTTTGTTAAGTTCTAATCGCACCTAGTAAGGGACACATATACACAAAACAAATAGCCGAGGACTTCAGAACGTATTTCCAAAGTTGACACGCATTTAGTCAACATTTGGTTCAAAGAAACTAAGGAGACCAGGATCGCATAATGATCCCTTAGATTTGAGGGTCTTCTCCAGAGAATAGAAGGAGTCAAGATCTGAGCATTCGTCCAATATCAGAGGCATGTCTTTTCAAGTCGAAATTTTCTTAGCATAGCGTGGATAGATGAAGTCAAGAGCCCAGAAAATGAGAACTTTATGAAGGAATTTCGGAAAATGATTTTATTATGTACAAAGGTCGGAGTCCAGCTTTTGAGAATTCTTTGTTAAATTCCAAGCACAGTTATCAAGGGGTCTATATATATATGTATATGTGTATGTATATATATGATAGAGAGCGTTTAGGGAGCATTTGGATGTTGTATTTGATTAATACTCCGATTGAGAAAGAGCTTGGAAAATACGATGAATTCATTATTCAATTTCATGCAAGCCCAATGAAGTTCATTAACGTATTCAAATTTCTTTTGTATCCAAACGCAAATTAAACAGAAAGTTAAAGTAATTGGATTCTAATTCATGTGATCATTCTATTGGCTGCACAAGAAATAAATTGAATAAATCAGCTGAATGAATTCCAGCCTAATTCAATTAGAGTAGCTCATTAGGTTAATGTAATTAATCAGAGTAAATAGGGGGATCTGAGGCATCAAGGGCCAGAGGAGATGCAGGGTTTGGGGTTTAGGGTTATTTATTGGTCCAAAATACTTTCAATAGATTCACGAAATTAGTTCAGGCCCCCCCCCCAGCCCTGAATTCTCCTATTTGATTAAATTGGAATGAAGTAATGTATTACTAGGTGAAATTTTAGATCAATTTCCGCCGAAATAAGTTGGATAAGTTGTTATCTGATTTTGGCAAAAAAAACATAGATTAATAAGTTATCTAGATTAATTCCATCCCAATAAATGTAAGTAGTCTATTCGGTGATCTTGTGGAGGACCCTGGAAAAGATTGAGCTTCAACCTCAGAGAATGGAATTCCTTGAACCCTAAACCCTCAACCTACTCTGACTTTGGATTGAAGGTTCAAGTTCCTCAGGAAAGCATCTTCAATCCTAGCCGACAAGGAGGCTTTTTGTACTACTATTACTATTATTACGGTCGTTACTACTGTTACTACTACTATAACCCATTTCTTCAAGTCATCCCTCAACCCTAAGCCCTTAAGCCTCCGCCCTAAACCCTAAAGCCTAAACCCTCCACAGGAGACATTCAATCCCATGAAGGGCCAATGCCTGGATTTAAGAAGTTTTCTTGAGTATCTTCAATCTTCAATCCAGGCCTAGGGCCGATTGCGCTTCAATCTCCGAAATTGCGGTTTAGGGTTTAGGATCTAGGGTTTAGGGCTAAGGGATTAGGGTTTAGGGTAAACGGTTTAGGATTTAGGGTTTAGGGTTTAGGAACAATCTCCCCCAGCTTTGGTTGATACTGAGGTTTCAGAGTTAGGTCGCTGAGTCGCGTCAGAAGAGTAGAGTCGCATATTTCACAAAAAGGCACCAGCCATTCCTACATTGTATCATCTTGCACGGTTTACGGTTTAGGGTTTGGACCCTAAACCCTGAACCCTAAACCCCAGACCCTAAGCAACTGCTCATTGACCTTAATCTGATCTCAATCTGTATTGGGTGTAGGGTTTTGGGTTTGACTGTAATATGCTTTTAAACGGCCAGGCTCTTAAAGATAAAGGCCGAGCTCTGTTGCCGAGGACCCTGCGCTTCCTCTGGGTTCTTGTTCAACATCCTGTTACGTTTGTAATGTATACCTGGGCCCAGTGTATACATATATATATATGTATATATATTTAAGATGATCATTTTAATTCGTAGTTCAACAAGAACCCTGTCCCATTCTCTTCAAAGCCAAGCCGACTCATTCCAAACCCTAAACCCTCAACCCTGAACCCTAAACCGAAGGATCTCGCCCAAGGACCTTCTTTCCTTTTGGTGTTTCTTTACCAGGAGCTAGAGGAACCCCCAGGCCTCCCAATTTGTTTTGACGACTTTCTATTGTAGAGGCCCCTCTTTTTGTTTGGGGCTGGGGGGAGGGGGTGTCCCCGCACTGACCAGGGGCCTTCGTCTCTCCGTAAACTTAATCCCTAAACCCTAATCCCCAGCTCCTAAACCCTCAGCACTGAACCTTATTGCCTAACGCCTAAGCCCAAACCCTAACACTAAACCCAATTAAGTCAGCAAGGCATAGAACGGCATTGGTGGACAAGCTTCACAAAGCCACGCAGGCTGGTCACATGGAAGCAGTTCGTTGGCTCCTGCACGGCCGGGCTGATCCCAACCAGAAAGACGACATGGGCGCAGTGGCCGTCGTGGTTGCTGCAGGTGATAACCATGCTGACATTGTACGCTTGCTGCTGGAAGCAGATGCGGATGCAAACCTCAAGAATTTCCAAGGGACGACAGCTCTCGTGACCGCAATATGCCATGGGAACAGGGAGGTTACACGTATGCTGCTAGAAGCACGTGGCAATCCTAACCTGAAGAACGACGAAGGAGAAACAGCTCTCATGTTTGCCACGGCAGCTCTCATCACTGCATCATCCCATGGAAACAGAGAGGTGATGCGCCTGATGCTAGAAGCACGCGGCAATCCTAACCTGAAGAACGACGAAGGAGAAACCGCTCTCATGTTTGCCACGGCAGCTCTCATCAATGCATCATGCCCTGGAAACAGAGAGGTTACGCGCATGCTGCTGGAAGCGCGTGGCGATCCTAATCTGAAGAACGGCCAAGGAGAAACACCTCTCATGATTGCGGCAGAGGGAGGGCATGTTAACGTTGTACGATTGCTATTGGGATCACGTGCTGACGCGAACTTGAAAAACAGGGCACGGACCGTGCTCACGACTGCGGCACGTGCCGGAGATGCTACAATGGTACAGGTGCTAGTGGAGATGCAGGTCCCAGCGGCAACGACACTCATGGCTGCAGTAAGCGCTGCGCATACTCGCATCATACGCATCTTGTTGGAAGCACGTGCTGGCCTGGATGGAAAAGATGAAAACGGGCAGGCTGCTCTCATAATGGCATGTCGTAAAGGCGCTGTGGGCATTGTGCGTTCGCTGCTCGAAGCAGGAGCCGACAAGAATGTTCAGGACGTCAACGGCAACACTGCTCTCATGAGCATCTGCAGCAATGGAACTGATGGAAATCTTGAGATTGCCCGGCTGTTATTGCAAGACTTCTACCAGGATGCTGGGCTTTTCTTAGTAGCAAAACTGAGCTTCTAGTTAAAGACCTTGTAAGACACAGTGGCAACATGAGTATGGGGTTTAAAGTTTAGGGTATAGGATCGTGTTGGGATTATTCTGAGGATTTTTTCCTGAAGCACCAGTGAGTGACAAAGGATATCCAGAACCAGGAAGGTCGGAGATGCTTCTTGAGGACAGAACCATACAGAACCCTGAAACAGAAATGAGCTATACCATGAATTCCTAGTATCCTCCTTAGTAGCCCTTACAGCATTCCCCTTTACTATCCCCATTTAAGGAGTTTAGACTTTAGCTCAAATAATGTTTGAGGAATAGGGTAGTTTCTATTTGACAGTATAGCCTTTTACCCTAAGCCCTAAAACCCCTAAACCCTGTGAGGCCAGTGCTAGTATGGATTCTTCTGACAAGCAAGGCAGGACGCCCCTCATGCATGCATCAATGAGCCTAGGCAGTGGGTTTAGGGTTCAGGGCTCACGGGGTGACATGCTGTTGTACACTACTAAAAGGGTTTGGGGATTAGGGTTTAGGGTTTAGGGTGGGAACCTCAGCATCCAAAATTAGGAGGGGCTTGGGGTTAAGAGTTGCGGGTTTTAGTAACCCCGACCCCCAAATTAGGACCCTATGACTAGCATATGATGGTTGTAAGGTCCTAATTATGGGGGTTGGTGTTACCAAAACCCTTGTGTTACGATTCACTACATGGCCATCCTTGTGTTTGTTGGTAAGGGTTCAAGTATCGGCATGGTAGGCACCAAGTATGTGTGGTCACCATGGTTTGCTGGCAACTAACAGGTTATTCTCAAAATTGTTGGCCCCTTTTGGTCATGGGTTTTATTTCGGCACCTAATATCCAGGGGTTCGAAAATGGGACCCGAATTTTGGGAACTACCCCAATCCTTAGAGCTTTAGCGCCCTAAACCCCAGGAACGTTTTAAATTATGCTTTGTGGTAGCCAGCTTGAGCATCTGTTTCGCAGAATTGCCCTCTGTGTCTGTTCCCACACATTAACTTCCAAACCCGACACCTTAATATCAGTTCTTAACACTAAGCCCGAAACCGGTCGTTTTCTCATCGCTCACCGAGCAGCTAAGGAAAGGCCACGCCGAAGTCGTCTGCTTGCTGCTGGAACGGAATGCCGATGTAAACTGGCAGGACTAGGGCTTAAACCCTAAGCCCTAAACCCCAAACCCTAAACCCTAAACCCTAAATTCTTGAGGGTTGAGGCTTGAGGCTTTGCCTGGACCCTCCAATGTAGCTCCTTTTTTGGGCTTCTTATGGGGGATTGTCAAAATTATGGTCCCTTTTTGGGTCCCTAGTATAATACGGGGCCTAATTTAGGGGACCCAAAAAGGGACCATAATTTTGACCATCCCCCTTATGATCTAGGGTTCGTAGTATGGGCCCTTGGCATGGGCCCTTGCGAGCTAAATCTTGTGGTACATTATATATACAGTACATACATACTATATACATACGTATTATATATTCAGGGGCATTCTTTCGAACCTTTGCTGTTTTGGGGAGGGCTCGGATCCACTTTGGGGCTCCTTCGAACTCTTTACCTGTCACATTCTTGCAAAGATGATTGTACTACAAGCTGAAAAAACAGCTGCTAAAACACTTCAAATCTAAAACCCTGCGTTTGGAGAGTGTCCCTGGCGCCGTGCCCAAAGTTGGACCCCAACCACCCCTTTCAGGGCAGACGCTGGGGGCTGGTCCCCGCCGCCCTAAAAGTTCCTCCCAAGTCGCCGTAGCGCGACCGCTGGAGACGTGAGCAGGAACCGTTGGTTTTGAGAGTGGTAAAACCTGCACTCCTTGGGGTCCGTAGTATGGGCCCTTAATTCTGAAGGCCTCCCAAAACAAGGGTCCACGCTACGGACCCCACGGCGTGCTGGTTTTCTAGCGTTCCAAACCAACTTGGGCAGAGCGCCAAAATCAAGGGGTCATACTATGGACAGCATTCTCCTTTTGGGCAAACAGCGTCCGTAGTGTGGGCCCTTGTTTTGCGACGTTTCATGGCCGTCCTGGCAGCATCCCCGGCGGCGGCGGCGGCGGCCCGGTGTCTGGGGCCGGTGTGCGACGGACAGCAGCGGTGCGGGGCTCGTGGCTTGGGGCGGGGCGGCGGCGGCGGCAAGTGCGGGACCCCGATAGGGACTTCATGAAGTGCACAAAAAATAGCATGCTCTCTGCTCCTTGGCCACATACAGCATTGGCAAGTTCAAGTATATAACAAGTACAAACGAAGAAGGGCCCATAAGAACAAAAGATCGAAAACCTGCAGCCAACAAGGGCCCATAACAAGGGCCCATGGTACGGACCTTAGATATGATGTTTTGGTTTGGACTTTTTTAGGATTGCCAAGAGGAATTACTGTTTAGGGTTTAGGCCTTAAACCCTAAACCCCAAACCCTAAACCCAAAACCCTAAACCCTAAACCCTAAACCAAGCCCGAGGGTGAAGGGCTGCGTGAGTGCTTGAGGAAAACTTGGATGTATAGGGTTCATGGGAATACCCAAGGGCTCCAATGTAGTTCCTTTTGGGGTTTGTTATGTTTTTTTGGTAAGAGGTTATAATGTACTACCCAAAAAGAAACTACGTAGGAGGGTTTGGGTAGTTATTAGGAGTAAGGCTTCTGGTTTACGGTCTGGATTAGGAGCTACAGGGTTTTGACGGCTAGGTACGTACCGTATCTCTAGGACAGGGTCACCTAAAGCGTAAAACCCTCAAACCCTTAAGCCTGACCGTACATCTCCCGAACTGTCCTCGGCAGCAGCTGCAGTTGCCCTGCGGAGCTCAAGTGCTGACATTTGCTGGTTCGCCAAAAGAAAGGTACTTTCGGGAGGGGGAAGCACAAGCCAGCTACCCTAAACCCTAAACCGACCAAAAATGGATTGGGAAGCACAAGCTAGCTACCCTAAATCCTAAACCAATTGTGATCTGGCCCTGCTTCCCAGCTATAGAGGGACCCTGGCTGGTAAACATCTGCGGGCCACAAAAGGATAGGACTGTCTGCACCCTGCTTAGACCTCCATACCTTACCCCCTTTGTTGGTTGGTATCCTAAAATCGGGTCGGGTATAACTGGACCCTCCAATGCAGTTCCCTTTCTGCGTTTGTTATGTTTTTTTTGGTTAGGACTCTTATTAGGACTACCAAAACGTACTACATTGGAGGGTCTAGGTAGGGGTCTAGGTAACCCCTAGGCGCAGGTCTTTTGTTCATTCGGGGTAAGGCTTCCTTCGGGGGCGGGACGGAGAGAAGCGAATTCTGGTTTGGCTTGGCATACATAGGCGTATATGAGATATAGTCTAACCTCCTTAAAGGGGGGCTATGCATAAAGGTTATATACGAAAGTTCTTTTTTTTAATAAGCTTTTTTGGAATTTTTTTGCAGGAGGCTACTGGGGGGTTTAGCGGTGTCCCTTCGAGGAGCTTTTGATTCAAAACCCATGTGATTTCCTTCAATTAGGGGGGATACTAGGAGTTTAGACTATAGCTCATATGAGCCATGGTCTAAACTCCTAGTATCCCCCTTAATAGCCCCTATAGTAGTCCCCTATCTAATCCCCTATGTACCCCCCCATTTAAGGAGGTTAGACTATAGCTCACATGTTTCCGAAACCCCTAGGAACCCCGCATGAGCACTTCCCTGACTTCATCCTAAAGCGGATCCCGGTAGTAGGTTAGTATTACATTTTGGGTCCATGTATACATGGGGGTTTCCCAAAATTATGGGTACTTTTTTGGGGGTCCCCATAATATTTATAATATATTGGGGCCTATATTTGGGTCCCCTTATCTTGGGAAACTACCACATGTCTCCATTTTGGGACCAGCAACTTCAAGCCAAGCTCCACATACATCTTCTGAAGAGCCCTACTTTAGAAGCCTGATTGGATAGGCTGAGAGACTGCTCACCTGGGCGATTGCAATCGAAGCCCTCTTATTGTACTGTTAGCCTGCTAATGCTATTATTGCCTGTATTATTACGGTTGGTACTAATCATTATTGTCAATTGTGGTAGGTTTCTTACTCCTGATTCATACTATAGACTCTAATTCCCTGAATTTGCAAGGACTCTCGCAGCAGAACCGCTCTGATTTACGCGTCTGGGCTACTGACCTAAGCCCCAAATCCTACACCCTAAACCCTTAACCCCAAATCCTTAACCTTAATCCGCGCTTTTTTGGCGGAGATACCGGGTTCTGATATTAATTACGAAGTAGCAAATGCCTATCATGCTGAAGCTTTCCTAAACCCTTAGCCTTAACCCCTAAATCCTAAACCCAAAAGTCAAAAATGGTACCATGGAATCCTTTCAAGCGAGAATCTTGCAACTTGCAACCAGGTTAAACGGCCTCCTAGATTTTCTCGGGGCACCTCAGTTTTTAGAAAGTCCCAGAAGCATTGGGGGGGAGATCTAAAGGCCCTATGGGTAGGGTTTAGTGTTTAGGGTTTATGTGCCAGGGGTTTGGGATTTAGGGTCTTGCCATTTCGGGAACAGGAAGTTTGACAAGCTACCATATCCTGGGTACCCCTAATTACCCAGTAGCAGTGAGGGAAACAGTTGTATTACAGTCACATACAGCGCGTAATCTTATCCTCATAGCAGGCTGTTTCCGCCTAGGCGCAGTACTCATTAAATTCTGAAGGGTTTAGGGGTAAGGTTTAGAGCTTAGGGTTTAGGGTAACAGGGAAGCCGAAGAATGTACACGCGGCTGAAAGTTTAGTGTAGGGTGTAGGGAATATGAGGACCCTAGTAGGTATACTCCTCTTATTCCTACTAGGTTCCTAGGATTCCTTCAAAGTGGGTTTAGGGTTTAGGGAATACAAAAGGAGGGTAGCTTCCTTGTTGCGGAAGATCTTCTCCGCCAATATGAACATACCGCTTAAGCCCTAAACCGTAAAATCCCCAACGCCGAAGCCCTCGACTCTAGAAGCCCCGAAGCTGAAACGCTAAACCTCTAAACCCTGAAGCCCAACCCAACTAAAGCCTTAAAACCCAAAGACCTTAAACCCTAAGCCCCAAACCCTAAAGCTTAGCTTAGCTAACCCACAACCCAACTGCACCCCAAGGCACCCTACCTACTTGCTTGTGTGTCATGAAAAGAACGATCGCCATAAAATTTGGTACTTACCCTAAATAGAGGGACCGCAATATTTACACCCCACAAATGCTATAAACCTTATTATGGGAACCGACATCCCCAAATGTAGGAAACCCCCATATCAAACGGCGGATAGAACTGGATTGGCCAGGGAACGGGTACACACGTCCTAAGACCTACAGCAAATACAACCCTCACTGTGGACCTGCACCTTAAGCTTCAAATCGCCTAGACCTTACAGTAGTTAAGCCGCCCTGAGCGGTGCAGCTACGCTGAACCCTGAGCCCTGGACCCTACACCCCAAACCCCGAAACCCTGCACCCAAGCCCTTAACCCTAAACCTAGACCCCAAACCCTAATCCCTAAACCCCAAAACCTAAACCCTAAACCCTAATCCCTAGACCCCAAACCCAAAAACCCTAAAACCCGGACCCCAGACCATCCCCAAACCCTAGTCCCTAAACCCCAAATCCTAAACCCCCTAAACCCTAAACCCTTAATGACCATAACATCCCAGGCATCGAGTCGTGGGCTCACTGAAATCTTGCGTTTGCTCTTGAAGTCCGCTGCGAACATTGACTGCCAGGACAAATGCTCCACGGGGGTTTCCCCGAATTAGGTTCTATAGGGAAGTAGAGTTTAGGGGTTTAGGCCTTTAGGGTTTAGGGTTTAGGGTTTATAGGATGCTCTGACCGAGCCCCATCTGACCAGTTGTGGCTTGCAAAGGCGTCACGGAGTCTGCGCTCCAGGTGCCGCATGTCATGTGTAGGGTCACAGCGCCTTGAAGGCCTTGGCAAGGTCATGGAGCCCCAACCCTAAACTCTGTTCAGAAAATGCCACTGCAGTGGTTTGTTAGAAGAATTCAAATCGCTGGACCTAGACTTTCCAAGTCCTAAACCTAAACCTTAAAGCCCGCCGCAAAACCGAAAGCAGAAAGCTCAAATACCTAGACAAAAAACTTGCAGGACTCTTCCGGCCAAACGGCATTCCTTCATGCTTGCAGCAGTGGCCATGTACAGGTGGCCAGTCTGTTCACAGCAGAGCTTATCAGGGCTTAGGGCTTAGGCCAAAAAACTGGCAGAGAGCAGTGTAAACCCAAGCCACAAAATTACGTAATATAGTGGCAAGAAGAACCCAAACAGCTATCATTCTACATATGTCTGGGGTCCAGGTGGGCTCTCTAAGAAAGACGGGATAGGTATCCTGGACTTTGGGATGAAAGTGTGAGGTTTCTGGAGCAAGGCAGATGTGAAGTTGCATTGAGTTGGCTAAACCCTAAAATTGAAACAGTAAGCCCTAAACCCAGACTGAAGGGGTGCAAAAGGATGAGAGTGCCGCAGAGTCACAGAGCCCCCAGATCGTGGAACTGCTGTGCTCAGGGCTTAGCCTTCCCTAACTGAACGCCCAAAGTACGATACAGGTGTTTTTGAGGGGTATACAAGTAAGCGGTATATTCCTGGGGTTTAGGGTTTAGGGTCGTGTTCAAGGTTTAAGGTTTGGGTACGGTTACACGAGCCCCGTTACACAACTGAGTGAGCTTCCACGTCAACGGTGCCAGTATTTTGAATCCTGTATCTGTTAGGCCCAAGAAGATTCAGTTTGAAGGTCCGAATACCTCTCGCTTTGGTAGCTGGACCTTTGTTTTTCTGGAAGAAGGCTCCTTTAGGGCTTAGTATACTTGTAAACGCTATCGCGAGCCCGCCTCGGCTGTTGGGTGCGCAGCAAGCACTGCTCACTCATGCGGGCGCCGGGGGCGGGGCAACCTTATAAACCCTTCACCCACTGTATCCCAACATTGGCATGGGGCGACCTCGCGGGAAGTCTGTGCATATATCCTAAATGGGGAACGGCATCGTGTCAAGGAGAGGGAGGCTGGGGCATAAGGAGAGGAACGGGGGATGGAGCTACAAGCATCAACTTAGCCTAGCACTAGCACCCGGATGTTTGAAGTACGGGAGTCTGACAAATTCAAGTAGGTGTGCTGCAGTCAAAATAGGCACGGAGATAGCAACATGGACAAGGATGCAGGGTTGGAGGTTCGGGGTGCAATATGTAGGGCTCTAAGCATGCATCACTTTCTTGATCCTGGAAATCTGGTGTCTGATTGTTACCCCTCAGGCTTTAACCAATGTCACAGCATGTCGCAGGCCACGCCTAAGTGCAAAAAAACAAGTAGACGGTGGTACATTCATGCTTCGCAGGTGTGGAAAAACCAAAAACCGTCTAAGGCGCATGCCCAATGCCGCCAAAACGAAATGCTGGCAGCTTCGGCCAAAGCAAAAGAACATGGCAGGGAACAAAAATGCGTCGCCGCAATACGAGTTATGGACGCCTTTGGGCTGCAGGTTGTGGGGCTTGAGCCAATTCCGAGTGTCGAAGATCGTGCTTTGTTCCGAACCAAATGTGCGGAGATCATCGGGACTTCCCAATTTGCCAAAAGGAAGAAAAAGCCTCGGAACGTCTGAACTTGAAAAGATGAATGCTCTGAACCCCATATATCCCAGCAGAAAGCTCCAGAAAATCACCGCATTCATGGCGCTGCCTATGCCAAAGAAACGTTGGAACAAAATGCCAAGGTAAAGTACCTGAATCCCATATATCCCAACAGCCCCCTATGAACACATCCGCGTTCCTGGGGGAGGGAGAGGGGGGAGGCAAAATTTAAAGTCTTGGGAAGTCCTGGAATTTAATGGGGGCGCAGGAGTAGAAGGTGTATTCTAGGGCTCCAAACGCCGAGGCTATATGTTGGAGAGCGTCGGCAAATCTTCCGAGGTTCAACAACCAGGAAGTATTCAGGGGGGTAGCCTCTCAACACATATCCCTCGCGCTACCACGTTGGCATACATTTGATTCTTTCCATTCGAGCCTAAAGGGTGGTAACCCCTAGTTGCATGACTGTACTTGTACTTCCCATGACTAGAACTTATAAGATTTGTGATGACTATACTTATGCCCATAAGAAAGTATTTACCCTAACGGTCCACGTGCCTTGTAACCATATCCTTATCCGAAGCCTGTACTATCAAGATTGTAACGCAAAACCCGTTTCCTTGGTCCTTCCTATGGGCCGTGTATGCGCCTTTGTCAGCTTGTATAGGGTACATATTGAGTATATATAGACACCCCAACAATGGCCCATACTAGGGGCCCATACTCGCAACCTGACACTGAGGCCTAGTGAGGGTTTCAACCAGGTAAGTCCCCGTGTGTAAAACTCGTTCAGATATGCTGCAGGTGGCACGGATGTTGCTGGAAGCCCACGGAGACTCGATCTCTGTTGAAAACTTGTGTATTTTTGGGTTTGGGTTTGTGGCTTAAGGTTGGACGATTAATTTTCGGGCCCAAGTTTGGGGCCTGCAATGGTGCAGAGCTCGTGGCGAAGAATAAGCAAGCATGTAGTTTTTTCAGCCTATTTGTTGAAGCCTGGTCATTGATTATACTGATGTGGTTTTTCCAAGTTAATTAAAGCAGGAGTATGAATTGCTGCGGCAAAATAACATTGCACCTATGACATGAAAGTTGTTTCGTCTGGCGTCGCCCATCGGGAACTTTTCCCGTCGCGAAGGAACTTCAAGTCTCGAACGATGTCCCAGGCAAATAAGAACCAAATCCGTAAACCCCTGAGCCTTCAAACCCAAAACCTAAACGCCATGAACTAGCCCTTAACCCTGAAATCTTCCTTCAAACCTTTGCAGTGCAAATTGTAACAACCTCACCCTAGCCCGTCCCCAATGATGGTTCATAGAGACCATCGTCCCAAATCCACCTAAGCTCATGTTCTTACTATAACCTGGCCGGCCTTAACCTTAAACCCCTTGAGCCCCAAATCCCAAGCCCCACCCTATAAGCCCTGCACCCTACGTTTATGAACGTTTAGTAGGTACATTCATAAAACATACAGGCCACATCCTAGTCCCTTTCGAGCCATAGTCTAAACTTATGTGGGGCGTTTATGGGGTAGGGTTTAAGGCTGAACAGGTGGGGGGTTATATAGGGCATTGTATAGGGGATCACTATAGGGATTATACAGGGGTATACTAGGAGTTTAGACTATGGCTCATTTTTCCTCACTACTTGCGTCTGGTTTTCGTAGTGGAGATTAGCGGGTTGGAGAGGGGTCGCTCTGGTTAGCAAGGAATGAAGGAATCAACCCTTGTAATAGTCCCACTAGAACCCTCAATCACACGTTAGATTCCACCTTATTTTCCATTCTTGGATGCCCTGCTAACCAGAAGTAAGAAATACACCCCCTGTGCAAAGTCCCGTTTCTATTCCATGGTCCATTGTCTTTTCCACTTGCTTTTCCAACACTGGGGTAGCACGTCTCCATACGATCCTTTACATGGCGTCCCGATTAGTGTGCTGGGCCTTGATTATGCAAAGCTGCACGGCCTAAATGATTTCCTGAGATGGTTTATCTGGACTTGATTTGCTGTCTACTCAACACCTATACGTAGTTCCGATTTTCAGATTAAAATGTTGGCCTCAAGGATCTTAAGCTTCAGGTTTTCAGGTTGCAGGCCGGCTCCAAGACTATCGATTTCCTCTTAACTGCTTATTCGAGGAGGCCAGGCATTCATTGTTGCAAGGGAGTACCCTAAATCCTAAACCCTAAACAGTAGCTTCCATTTTCTTTTCCATTCTCCCTAAACCCTATACCCTAATATTACCCCAATGCGTACCCTGGTGTACACCTGCTTCTGGTCGTCCAGCAAATGCTTGGGCCCTCAACCCTAAACCCTAAACCCTAAAATGCTTGGGTCCTCAACAAGCCGCATCTTGGGGAGATTTAATTATCCGAATTTTTTCGATCCAGAAAGCAAAAGCCTTTTCCGCCAAGTTGAATTTAACTCAGAACGGCTACTGAGCTCCGCAAACCCTCCTGATATTGTGCCAGAGGTGGAGTTGTACAAGTCCATGCGATATTGATTGATGACAGTCCTGAATCTTGTAATGCAAAATTCATTTAAAAAAAGAAGAACTAGCACACTAATATTAGTTTAAACTGAAACAGATCTCGAGCTCCGGAAACCCTTCTCCTTCCGGATTTTAGCATAAAGCGGAGTCTGAGCTCCGGAAACCCTCCTCCTATTCACTTGATCAGCTAAAACTACGACCCAAATTTGTTTGGCGGGGTTCCCCCCTTCACTGTAGAGGCCCCCATTTCCGTTTGCGGCGGGGAGAGGGTCTAGTACACTGCGCAGGCCCCAACTTTAAGCCCTAAAGCTTAATTTTTAACGGTTATTCCTAAATGCTAATTCCCACCCGTGATCCTGAAACCCTAAACCCTCATCCTACAGACCCTGTACACTCTAAAACTTAAAACCTGCATGAACCCTAAGCCACAACCCAGGCGGCCTAGCTGACCGCGATCATGCCTTCGAGCTGGGCCTCGCGTCTCGCAACGGGGGCCTGGCGACGGTGCGTTGGCTCTTGGAAGCTCGCGCTGGCACCAATGTGGGGGGGTTTCCAAACTTAAGGTTTAGGGTTTAGGGTTAATTAGGGTTAAGGGTACCTTTCCCAAAGGGTCCATGTAGGTATATGGTAAATACTTAGGGCCCAAAGGGGTTCCCATATACCTACTTTAAAGCCTAAGTATATACCATATAGCTACATGGACCCTTTGGGTTTCTGGGGGTCCCTATTCTAAGGATTATAGTATATCGGGTTCTATATTGGGGTCCCCCTACTTCAGGAAGCTATCATGTAAGACTGTCCCAAACTGGCAAGCTGCTACAGAGTCAGTGTGTAAGGTTTAAGGTTGAGGGTTTTAGGGTTTAGGGATTATATTCCCTCAAAAATCAAATGGAAAAAAAGAAATGAAAACCCTCCTACTCACGTGTCCCCCCCCGGCCGTTTTAAGAGATTTCCAGATGGCCGGCGTCAACGGGGCTCTCCTCTGCGCTCGAACCGGAGGCCGCGAGGACTTACTTTGTCAGGAGGATTGACCTCATTTGGGGAGTTCCCAAAATTAGGGGTACCTTTTTGGGGGTCCCCATAATAAGGATCATAGTATATTAGGGTCTATATTGGGGTCCCCTTATTTTGGGAAACTACCATTTAAGGTGTAGGGTTCTGGTGTCAAGATTTACGGCTTAGCGTTCAGGATTCAGGGTTCAGGTTTGCGGATTTAGGGTTGAACCTTGAGAACCTGGGATCTGGCGCTTAGGGTTCAGGGTAGGGGTCTGAATTTCAGATTTTCCCATCCCGATACCGCCAGTGGCTTCTGTGATAGCACCCGGCTTCTATGATAGCATTCGAGAGTTCTTCAAAACATTGCATTAAGAGTTTCAATCAGCATCCCGTAATCCCTGAACCCTACACCCTAAACCCTAAACCCTTATAAACCAGGGTGTAGGGGTAAGGGAAACTCCTCATCTCGCTATGGCACCTCAAGGGGATCAGAAACCCTAAACGCAGCACAGTGGTATAGGTTACCCCAAAACCCTATTCTAGGCCAAGGCTACTACATACTCCACGTGAGCCATAGTCTAAACTCCTTAAGGGGGGTTATATAGGGGATTATGTAGGGTAGAATTATAGGGGCTATTAAGGGGGATACTAGGAGTTTAGATTGTAGACCCTAAACCCTAAACTCTAAACCCTAAACCCCTAAACCCACATGAGGCCATGACGACATTGTCAACTTGCTGCTCAGTGCCAGAGCGGCGCAAGTTGCACGGGTGCACCCAGGGGCTGCTAGGTAGTTCCTTTCTGGGTCTGTTGTGGTGTTTTGGTGGGGGAGTGTATACGATGTTACTCAAAAGTAGCCGTTAGGAGGTTTTAGGTTGGGATTAAACTTTCGGAGTCAAGGGGCTAGCCTCGAGATTTGTATTTTCTCAAAGGCAGCGAGGACTGATAGGGATTTAGCGATGCCCGGAAAAATGTACCTTGAGGAATTAGCTTTACCAGCCGCGCAGAACCCGGTCCCACTGTAAACTGCTTCCGGGCTTGGGGTGCGCTGGGCCCTGGACCAGCAGCTTTTCTCACTACCTACCAAACCCAAAACGAGGGCCTCCGGCAGCCTCCCGAGGGTGTTGCCCCAATATGCTAGGGGCTTCTCAAAACCTTTTGCGAAAGGCCCTTCCAGTGCTCTCCAAAGATAAGCAAGCCTCCCGCACCCCTTCCGACCTTCAACAGACTTCCACTTAGCTTCAGGAGGATCCCTTCAACAAAAGCAAAATCAACAATAAGACTAGATTTGTCTTGTTGACCAAGCTGGACCTAAGTGAGTTTAGGTCCGAAACGATAGAGAGAGTATGTTGGGGTGGCCTGACCGCCTTAGGAGGCTTTGGGCGGGTGATGCCTTAGGAGGCTCGGGGCGGGTGATGAAGGAGATGGCCTTCCACAGTCAGGACAGCAAACCTTCATAAAACCGAAACCGCAAACCCTAAACCCAACCGCGCGGCTGTTGTTATAGTACTTTGTTCCTTGCAGTCATGTTTTTACAGTACAGGCATACCAATAGTGTTCCATAGGACGAGCGCATCCTTATCCCATGCAATATTGTTTCACCTCCTACAGCCAGCAGTGGGAGAGTTGCGCAGGATGATATGGGAGTTTCGCAAAATCATGCGTACAGAGCGCTGAAGCCTTGAATGGGGCATTCACATACTTTCCTTCCAATCCCAAGGTACTCCCTTCTCCCTAATATGAAAAGGACCCCCCCCCCCCTCCCCCCCCAATGCACACACCCCGAACTACACCCAATACCAGCAAGAGGGTTATATCGTACGACTCTAACAGTAGGGTGGGGGGGATATATAGAACAGGATCCTATTGAAATCTAATTAAAATCGAGTAGCAGTCCACTGAATCAAATAAATAGCTGATTATCATGTTGTTTAAAAACCACTACTCATTAAAGACAAATTAAAAGGCTTTCTAATCAAATGGAAATCGAAGTAAGCCCTATGTATAAGAATTGCAAACATCTAATTGCAAACTACATATCGATTAGCTTGATTATATCTTTTTTAACGAATTACAAACAAATTCAGCACAGCTTACAAATCGCAAAACCTGATTCAGAGGATCCGGGCCGTAATAAACTCTAGTCTTGGCCCTTTCAGAAATAGTCTTGGAGGCAGATTTGAGAACTTGAAATTTTGAGAGATCCCGTATTTGTTTTTGGACGGCCTAGTCTCAAGGGGAGGCGATTATTCCAAAGGCCCTGAGCTGCCACCTTTTGCGCAACACCCATTCACCTGCGTACAAATTCTCAGAAAAGGTCCCGCGCTGCCCACGGCTCATGTGGGCTTCAGCAAACGAAATCGTGTGTGCATGAGTTGCAAAAGACTGGGTCTTCCTAATATAGGGGTTCGATGAAATGAGCAATAATAATACTAGCCCAAAGAAAGCGAAGAACGTGTTACGCCGTGGTATCCTTACGCTTGCTACTTGAAGCGACTACATTGCGTTGTGCTCGCAGTCACTGCTTCCGAGAAACAAACCACGGCATGTACCCCGGGCCCAAAGTAGGTCTCATTCTTCGAGCTAGACCGCAGGGAAGGATTACATTGTTTTCGTTGATTCTTGCTGTTGCTTCCTTCAATGCTAGAATCCAGCAGAACGTGCTCTTACATACATCCTGTTTAACAGGGCTTGCAGGCAGGACCGAACCTCTTGCCCAGATGAACTTCGGATTGACTGGGTTTTGTTGCTGTTAAATATTTCCCCAGGGATCCAAGTATACAAATAGTAACTACATTGGGCCCTAAAGTCTGTAAATATTACCTACATTGGGCTATTTGGATCCCTTGGGTTTTATTTTAATTTACCACGTTGGGGAAGCCTTATTAACTATTAGATATACGTCCATTAGGGTAACCTGATTTAAGTTCCTTAGCAGCGACCCAGACTTTGCATTGATCTCAGGGTTCAGGACAGCAGCTGACCAGTATCGTCCTGCACATGCTAGAAGTAGGTTCCCTTCGAGGGCTTCTAGACATTGCCCAATAAAAGTATAAGGTACAACATTGGGGGTTTTGTTTCCTGGATCTTCCCATGGGTTTGGGTAGCTGAGAGTGGCGGACTGAAACCAAGGGTTTTCCATCCACGCAGTTTAGGGTTAAGGGCTGAATAAGGTCCTGGCTATGATGCCTTTTTTGGTCTTTATTCGGCACTCTTGCAGTCCCAGTGAAGCATTGTGATGAAGTAGCTAAGAATTGTAAGGAGGCACCACCCACGTAGGCCTCTCTCAAAGGGCAGTAGGCTGCAAGGGGCTGATTTGAAGGTTTCATGCCAGGGTGTTAGGACTAAATCTTGGAGTAAAATTCAAGTGTATCCTCCTGTGCTTGCTTAAAGCGGTGTTTTCATTTAAACGCTTCTAGCCCGTACCACTCCACTTGGAGCCTTGAAAACTGACCACTCTGCAGTGACATCGAGTGGGTTCAGGAGAGCCGTCCGCGTCTTCCTTTCAGAACTGATCAATGTTGCCCATTTTGCTATCTGTATTTGCAGGAGGAACAGGAGGAACAGTCCAAAGCCCAGAGCCAATGTTCTGATTACAGACGGAGACCAGAGTTGCCTGTAGACCCTTGATTAATAAACCAACTTAATAAGGATCATAGTCAAGTATAGTAGAGATCCCAATATTCATGCCCTTAAAAGGAGGGGGCTTATTAATCATGGGTCTACATTAGTTTTCATCATTTCTCATTGAAAGAACTTCAGTATAGCAGGCCCACAGCTTCATGCAAATCATTTAGGCCCTTATACCTATAGTCCCCCTGAAGTAGATAGAATCTGGGGTGTATGGGGTCTTATTATAATATTCCCAAAGCCATATTCTATCTACTTAAGGGAGACTATACACTCCCAAAACTCTAGCGCATTTCGCGGTACCTAACTTTACGGCTGGTATCTACAACACCGGGTACCCTAAAAAGGGGTGGGGGTAGGGTATAGAGGTACCCTAAACCCTAGACCCTAAACCCTAAACCCCTAAACCCTAAACCCTAAACCCCTAAACTCATAAACCCTAAACCCTAATCACGTTGAAGTGTTTGAATCCCGTGAGTATCGTGCTGTTGGTGCGTGTCCTCAGCTTTGCTCAGACTTGGGATGCAAGATCCCTTGCAAAGCTGCTGAAGCCAACATCTGAGCAATATAGTTTATTTGGGGATACAGAGGGGATTATAGAAGGAACTACTATAGGGGCTACTAAGGGGGATACTAGGAGTTTAGATTATAGCTCATATGAGTAGTATTTTATTTGGGGATATTATGGTACTCATTATAGTAGTGGTTTAGGGTTTAGGGTTTAGGGTATTTGAGTAGTATTTTATTTGGGGATACTATGGCACCCATTATAGAGTAAGATTCTATCCTCCTTTTGGGTTATAGTATTTTATATAAGGGATATTTTCTTACAAGGTTTAACCACCAAAAAACCCGCTACTGGGTTTAGGATGTAGGATTTAAGGCATAGGAATTTGGGCTGAGGGCTTATAGGACTTAGGATGTAGAGTTTAGGGTTTAGGGCTTACCCACGGCCCGTACAGGAGTAAAGAAAATGTTGCCAACTCAACAGCCTTTTCGAGATCCTTTAGGGCGTTTGTGCAGGTAGGAGGAGTACCCAAGTTAGGGAGCTGATTCAGATCCTTTTTTTTGGACATTCTTTCCAGTGGATTGTAGAGAGCCTAGGCTTGAGTGGCATTATTGTTGGACATGATCTTTGGTCGTTACCCAAAGAGCGCAAGAAGGGTCCAAGTACCTAACCAAAACCTGTACTATGATTCCTATTACGCAAAACCCAAGTGCCTAAATATTGGGTACATGGACCCTTAGGGCAAGCTCGGATTTAAGGAGTTATGATTTAGGCCTTCGGCCTGGGGATGAATGGATCAGGGTGGTATTTGCGTTCGTAAGATTTCTGGCCTATGTTCCGGGAGAACCCAGAGGGTCCATGTACCCTATGATTAGGTACTTGGGTGTTGGGTAATAGTAATGATAGGACAGGTTGTAGGCAAGTATGTGATTATTAGGGATGAGTGGTGCGCTTTAAGGGTTTTCCCTAAACCCCTAAACCCTAAAGCTTCCTCAGCTGTCCGTGCAACGTATGGCAGCGCCTCATAGTCTACGTCAAAGGACGGAGCATCTTCCCCCAAGCTTGTTTAGGGTCTAAGGTTTTAGGTTTTGGGTTTAAGGTTTTAGGTTTAGGGTTTAGTGTTTTAGGACTGTAGGGTTTCAGGTTTTAGGGTTGAGGGTTTAGGGTTGTATCTTGGATAGTGTGCGCTTACCCACGAAACTCCCAAGCCTGAACCCCAAACCCTAAACCCTAACCTCAAAAACCCGAAACTCCAGGACCTCAATCCTAAAACGCCAACCCCATGGTATCTTGATAATTTAGTCGTGACCGGCTACTGAGGCCCGTTTCGACACGGAGTTGGAGGCACGCGGTAGTCCACGTGTCTTTTGGGGCGGATCTGGGGCTTGGGCTTAGGCTCTGGGGCTTGAGGTCTGAGCTCTGCATGGGGATTAAGGTGTAGGGTCTTAGATTTAGTGTTGCGGGTTGAGGTTAAAGGATTTTGGGTTCAAGGCTCTTGGAGGTAAGGTTGTCAGGAGTATGGTTGAAGGTCCGGCGTTTACAGGGTCTAGAAATCCTAAGCCCTCATCCCTGAACCTTAGTCCTCAGCCCTAAAACCTAATCCTAGGCAGTTCCCTAACCCTGACTTCAGGATCTAAAGGTTTTCCAAGCCTTGAAGGAGTGGAGCCCTGATTTCTTCGACAACATCGAAGCACCCGAGCCACCGCAGGCAAGGGTTTAGGGTTTAGGGTTTCTGGCTTAGGGTTAGGGTTCAGCGTTTAGGGTTTAGGGTGGACTTCCGGCCTGGTAGGTTTTGGAGGGGGCTGAGGGTTTCCTAGTGTAAGGGTTCAGGGTTGTAGGGAGGAGGAGTTTGGGGTGTTAAGAGTGTAAAGGTTGAGTTTTGAAGCCGCGCTGGGAAACTCTTGTGGGATCGAGGGGCTGCAAGGGTCGAAGCCTCAAGCCAGCTCTTGAGACTTAGAGTTAAGGCTTTGGGGTTTAAGTCCCGCAAAAGGTCGCAGGAAGGGAAAACCTATAGCTGTATGCGGGTAAGTTTTTAAAGTTTGTTGCAGGGATAAAAGCATGGCAGTGACAGTTTCAGATTTCAAGCTTTGTCCGAGGTGCAGCAAGCACTTCCAAGGTGCTGTTGTTTTTTTGTTTGGTTTAGGGTTTAGGGTTTAGGTTAGGGTTTGGGGTCCAGGGTTTATAGGTTCAGGGTTCAGCATTAACTGCGTTCTTTTTGTACAAGGGCAGCTATGCATAGGTAATCCCCTCAACATGAGGTCATTCGCGGCCAGCAAAATCTTAATTGCTTTGCCCACCACATGGCGAGACATGCAGGCTTCTTGTTTTCCTTAGGGCTTCTTTCTCAGCAAGACATGCACTTTCTTATGATGTGCGGTGCGAAGTTTCGGAAATGGCCATTCCCAAAGCCATAAGCCCTAAAACCAATATGCTTCCCAAACCCTATGCCACAGGACCTGAACCCAATACAAGCCCTCAACCGCCAACACTAACCCCTGAACCCTGGCCCTGACAGCCTTCAACCGTGAACCCTTATCCCTGAATGCTACAACCTAAACCTTCAACACTAAATCCCAGACCCTCAACTTTTAAGCCTAAACCCCGAACCCTCAAACCTAAACACTAAACCCTGAACAAACCCTAAGGGTCCAAGGACCCAAATAATAGGGTTTCAGGGCCCAAATACTATAATCTCAATGGTATTTGGGCCCTAAAACCCTGTTATTTGGGTCCTTGGACCCTTAGGGAAACAGTAACCCTAGAAGTCTACCTCTGCAGGAGCTGAGCCCTCCATCGCATCTGGTGGAGATCTTGCCCGCCGAGGATTCCAAGGCAGCGTCTCTGCCGTCTATCGAAGTAGAAGGTTGGGACTTAGGGTTTAGGGGTTTAGGGTTTAGGATTTAGATTTTAGGGCTCCGGATTCAAGGTTTAGGGGTTCGGATTTAGGGGTTTAGGGTTGGGAGTTTTTCAGAACAGAGGGCTTTAAGGGAACCTACGGGAATATGGTGTATAAGGGGGTATGGGGAGAATTATAAGGGATATTACAGGAACTGGTTTGGGAAGTCCCGGTACAAGGAAGTAGAATGGGGTTAAGGACTCAGGGATGTAGACTGTTAGAGTTTTAAGGCTATGCTCATGTAGAGCTCCTAATTCGGGGTCCCTTGTTTTGGGATCACCAAAATGGGGATTGTCTTATGTCTGTGTCTTATCCCCACAGCCCCGAGTCCTAATCCAAAGATCATGCAGTGTAAACTTCCTATTTCCTCTGAACCCTCAACCCTAAACTCACCTCAAACCCTAAACTCTAAACTAACCCTAAACCTTCAGTACTGCCCCCCCTCAGTAACAGTTGGATGATAAGTATAGTATGGTTATATACAGCCCTTGATAGGACCCCTAAACCTAACCCTAAGGGTCCAAGGACCCAAATAATAGGGTTTTAGGGCCCAAATACTATAGTATTATTGGTATTTGGGCCCTAAAGCCCATTATTTGGGTCCTTGGACCCCTAGGGTAACTAACCCTTAACCCGTAGAATTCCAATCCCCCCCAAACAGGCCAAGTTGGCATCCGAACCCTTCGTGCCGAATGGCTCCAAGCCTGTGTCCATGACGCTGAAGAGGCAGAGAATTTAGTTTAGGGTTTAGGGTTTAGGGTTGAGAGTTTAGGGTTCAGGGTTTAGGGTTTAGGGTTTAGGTTTGCTGTGATGTTGCCGTGCAGGATGTGATGAGCAGGTGTC
>CAJNIZ010002104.1:0-14420 GCA_905231905.1 Symbiodinium pilosum | reverse complement strand
GGTTTAGGGGTTTAGGGTAGGAACCTTAGGGGGCTACATTGGTTCACCTAAGGGCTATGTTGCGGCCATATTGGGGAACCCTTTTAAGGGTACGACCTTAGCGGTATTCTCGACCAAGCTCTGCCCTAGAAGCAACTTCCATAGTAGGACTATCTTAGGGTTGTGTTGGGGTTCTTGGGATAATGGAAAAGAGAATGGAAACTATAGGGATTATAGGGTTCTATTAATCTTATATTGGGGATATATACGGGATTATGTAAGGCTGTACAGGGGTTATGGGGGGTTGTACAGGTATTATAGGGGATCGTAGGTCGTAAGAGAATTCTGTTGTGTGATGCCAAATCCTCTTACTACTTCTTGTGGGGAGTTATATGGATAAATGGGTGCTTCAGAGATTTGGGCCTAGGGTTTTTTTTATTGCAATCTGATCGCAAAGTCTCTTTCCAGCCACCCTAAACCCTAAACTGCTAAAAGTCAAGGCGCTCATCTCCCGGCAATTGCTCATGCTTGCTGCGGCGGACACACCTGTCCAGTAACATGCAAAGTAACCCTAGAAAACACTGTATAGCCTCATATAGCCGCATATATACCCCATAACCTCGTAGAGTACATAACTCTTTATAGTACGATATAGCCCTATACAACCATGCGAAATTTTGCAACAACATATTGTATAACCCTATATACCCGTACACGACACTATATAACTCTATATAATCTGTTTATACTACAATATAACCCTGTTATAATGACCCCCGCCGAGAGAGCAATCCTCAAGCAGTGCCAAATAGCCCGGACCCCTGATTAATGAACCCCCTCCCCTTGAAAGAAATTCTAATAAGGATCCTAATATTAAGGCCCTTAACAGGAGGGGATTTATTAATCATGGGTCTACATTAGCCCGGAGCACATCTCTGCATATTCCGCACCAGATGGAAGAGGTACCTACAAGCGCATAGGGTTGCGTAGGGTTGTGCAGGGCAATGTTGTGTTACATTGGGTTGTACAGCGCGTCATATACATATATGTGAAGAGATGTATATATGCAGCAAAAATCGATGTATATAGCTTGTAGAACAATAACATCACATTGTAAAGTACCACATTGGGTTACATGGCTTTTTTAGAGATAGTATTATAGAGGGTTATACAAGGATACAGTGCTGTGCTTCAGGGCAAGATGCAGGCCGAGAAGCGGCATCAGCTGGCTCACCACCTCAGCTGTAACAGCTATCCGCATCCCAGGGACAAAGGGACTCCTAGCCCTGGTAGCTATATCTTTAACGCGGACTATAGGACTATACGGAATGATGGGGGTTTAGGGATTGAGGTTTAGGGTTAGGGAGATACAGAGAAGTTTATGAGGGTACAAACTGGTTCCCAAGCTGGGGGGGTACCCTTATCGGGGGTCCCCGTAATCAGAAGTGCAGTAGTTTGGGGTCTATATTGGGGCCCCCCTATTTTGGGAAACTACCATACTACGAAACCCCCTCGTACTCACAGTTTCCGTTCACGTTCCATGGTCTTTTTCATTTGATTCGGAATGTTCTATTTCATTGGACTTATAAATCCCCAAACCCTAAAACCTATGTAACCCTCCATGAGCTATAGTCAAAACTCCTAGTATCCCCCTTAATAGGCCCTATAATAGGAACCCCCATATAGTCCCCAATATAACCCGCTTCGAGGAGTTTAGACTGTAGCTCATATCTGGTAGTTTCCCAAAATAAGGACCCCAATACGGACTCCAAAATGCTATAGTCCTTATTACAGGGACCCCCAATATGGTACCCCTTTTTTTGGGAAACCCTAAACCCTAAACCCTTATATATCCCTATATACTCCTCTATAACCCCTATAATCCCCCTTTAAAGGTAACCCTAAACCCTAAACTCTAAACCCTAAACCCTACACCCTAAACCCTAAACTCTAAACCCTAAATCCTAAACCCTAAACTTGACAGCCTATGGGCTCAGGCCGTAGCTCTCACGATTCCCGGAGAGCCTCGCAGCAGCGGGTGCCTGGTTGGCCTCGCTGTACCTGCAAAAACACATGAGTTAGGAGGACCCCCCACCCAGTAATAGTGACTATAAGGGATAATAGGGATTATATTAGGGTCCCCTTATATTCTTATTATACCACTATTACAGGGTGGGGGGTCCTCCTAACATAGAGGTATGTAGAGTTGTGCAGGGTTTATATAGTAATAATATGAAATAGGGTTCTATAGAGTGTCAAATATAGATATAGTGGTTCTTGATGGTGATTGGTATAGTATGATTTTGACTACTGACAATACTCCTACTTTCACTGTTGCTACTATGCTTGTCATTACTATTATTACTGTTATTACTAGTATTACTATTGTTACTATTCTTATTATTACTACTAAGATTCTTATGACCGTCATTACTATCATGAGTATTCTTGGCAATGCTATTGTACTCGAAGCTCGGGCCCGGAACCAATTCAACAGCTCGCTGATGTAGGCCCTTAGCCAGCACATGAGCTAAAATCTAAACTCCTAGTATCCCCCTTAGTAACCCCCAGAATACTACCCTATAAAATCCCTAAATCCTAAAAACCCTATATCATCCACTACATAACCCGTCTTTAGGGAGTTCAGACTTAGCTGGCACATGCCGCTGAGACGCAAGTCCAAGCGCACATCCACATGTTTAATCCCCTCCCCAAATAAGCATCACAAGAATATACACCTTAGATAGTCCCCCTAACGTATTTTGGTGCCGAGCTTGGTGTTGGGTTTACTACTTTTTCGGGGGCGGAAAATACGAATCAATCCCCTACCATATTATGGTATCATTTTGGGGGAGTTTGTGGTCAGGAATCCTTTGGAATGGACTACTACTGTCCAAGGCCGCCACGCGTTTGCGGGGGACATCTTAACAGCTGCGCTTGACTCGGAGACCTGTAGACAGTGTTTACTTGGATGACCCTTTGACTTGTAGGTCTGCAGTCTGCCTATCCCCAGGACCCCTATTATAAGACCCATAACATTCGTTCTTATCTAGGGTTACATTACAAAGTCACAGGATCCTCCAAGTAGGGTTTACGGTTTAGGGTTGTGGTTGAAGTTGGGGAAGCATTACACTCTACTGATACCATGTAACGTTATAAGGACAAGCGTGGACTAATAGCCTATACAATGTAGACTGAAAGGATATAGAAACACAGCGTGTGGCTACTGCACGGACCTAAATACGAATTATATAGGGATTTATAGAATTTAGGACATATGCTGCTTAGCATGGTGGAGAACCAACTGGAAACTGAAATGGACACCACGATTGTATTGCGGTGTTTGCTTGCTGGACCAACCGTTTTTTTAGGTGTGACTGTTGAGAAACTCGTGATATTGCAGGTTTGACCCATCCTGTGTACTCACTGGTTGGTAGTAGGGAAGGAGATTCCCATGGTAGCCAGTTTAAGGACTTAGGGTCCGTATTTTGGTAGTGCACTTCCTTTGCCATACCTTCAGTCTCTACTCGTAACTCATAACCACGCTATGAGGTTTCTGTTCAGAAGCTCAATAAGCAAGAACCTTTCCCCGGGAACTCTAACTTTACACAACACGCTGGGCGTCGTAGACACTAGCGCTATTTCATCTTCCCGCAAGAAACACCCACCTCATCTCTAAACCCTCGACCTTAAACCCTTACTTCTCTTCACAACACCCCCTCTAGCCCCAAGCAGTCCAAACATTAAGCCCAAACTCCTCCGACAACGCACGTTTCGCAGCCCTGCTGGCCTGCAGCTCAGTTCGAAGCCTGCCATGCGACTGCACTTTTTGATCACTGGAGGTGCTGTTGGGCTGTTAAATGACCAGTCAGAACGGCCTCTTTGCGGGGGGATCAAAGAGTTGTATACAACGTAAGCAGGATTTAGTGTTCAGCGTTTAGGGAACTCCCATGTAACAACAAGAGGGGAAAATTAAGTGGACAAGAACATGGATATGACATGGAAACTGGGTTGCGATAGTAAAAGTTTCTAAGGGTTGCAAGTAAAAGCCTGAATCATTAGAATAGGGCCTTGAGGCATGCTGTACTAGAACTGTCAAAGGCCTGTCAAGCGATGCAGCGTGTATGTATTCAAGCTTGTGCGTCATGCTCGGAATTTCCATGACTACGGGGCCCAATTTGACAAAGCACTTGCAGAACCCTACACCCCAAACCACTACCCCTAAACCCTAAACCCTAAACCCCAAACCCTAAACCCTAAACCCTAAACCCCCAAACCACAACCATTCCAGAAGCCCCAAGTCAGCCGGGACCGCCACAGGATTCCTCCTGCTTGGGAATGCCAAAGCCGGGCATCCAGAGACAGTGGGCCCACCCTGAATTGCGACCGGCTGTTGAGCTGTAGGGCATAGGGGTTGTTTGTGTAGTATTCTATTTGGGGAGATACTATGGTACCCAATATTACACCAATTATGGAGAATCAAATGGAAAAGAAAATGAAAAATGAAATGGAAACTGGGATTACATAGGGGTTGTTTGTGTAGTATTCTCCCTACCGGTGAAATTCACGGTCTGTGGTTTACATTTCACTGGTCCTAGTTAGGGGTTATCGTGTTGATGTAGCTTAAGGGCCCTTGCGTGATCGATGCAAGATCAAGCAATGACGAATTCGCAGCGTACAACTCAGGAATTGAATAGATGACGGCTGCTGAAGTCAGAACTATGGCCCGAGTAATGGGCTCCTACTCCTAGATTTCTTGGATACCACTATGAGGGTTGCATACTTGGAAAGCTAGGCGTCAGCGCCATGGATACAATCTGAGCTTGGAGAAGAAAACTACATGGAACCGGTGAAGGGGCCAAAAAAAATGGACAGAAATTGGAAACTACTTTACAGGGGTTAGTCTGACGATACTTCCCCGATAATGGAGAATCAAAAATGGGAGAGAGAAAATGGAAACTCAAATGGAAACTAAGTGTCCACAGAGGCTTTATAAGGGTTGTCCTAAAAATCACAATCTCTCATGTTGAAGTTCATTTGAGGTACACTGTACTACAGTCATACAACCAATCTCGGACCAAATATTGGTGATCACTGAGTCCTCTGTATAAGATTCCTAGGAGATCCGACAGGACAAATCACCCTTGAAGGACTCCTTCAAAAAGGACTCTACGAGGAACCGGGGGCTCTTAGAGAGACTGTCTCATGCGGGGGCCTCTCGGGGACGTCCTGACAAAACACCTTAAACATCTCTAAACTCTCAACCCTTTTTGCTGCTGCACTTGTTCAATCGCCAGCTTGAACCCTAAACCCTACAAATCCTAAACTACCCTAAACCCAATTTACACCCTAAATCCTGCAACCCACACCCCAACATCTTCAGAGATGGACCTCAAGCCGGCTTGAATATCTCGCTCACTGTACAACTTTGACTGAAGGAAGGCATGCGCCAAAAATGGTGCAGATGCCATGATTATATACAATAGTTATTACCGCTATTACTATTCTTATTATCATATATCATCTATTACTATTATGATGGTTAGTACTATTTTCATAATTCAGATAATGGGTACATTAAGCCTCCAATCTCTAATCATTTGGACTTTTTTTGGCACATACCCACCGAAGCATGGCAGCCTGCCAAAGCCAAACAAAACCCAGAGCCGTCCGCCTGCTTAGAGGGTCAGCGGAACTTGGCGGGCATGTAGGGGTTATATCGTGGATAAATCAGTTTATATAGGGGCAACCCTAAACCCTAAATCCTAAACCCATCTAGGGTTTAGGGTCTGGGGGGCTAGGGACCAAGTCCCTCTCACCCTCCAAGTGGTAGCGGAGAATTGGCTGGTCAGGCTAATTGGATCTGTAGCCAAACTCCTCACATAAACCTGGTAGGCCTAAATTCCAAGCTTGACGTTAAATTCGGTCATGCTCTTAGCTCTTCCAGGGACTTGAGAGGATGGCTCACTTGATCATGGTTCCTCTTCGCAATGAATTCCGATTGCGTCAAGCTTCTTCGAAGCTGAAAAAACCTAATCGCGACCTACATTTGCAAAGATGGACTTCGCCCACATGATCATCAACCTGTCAGACGGGCAGGGTCTTTGGCCTTCAGCGTACAGCGGGTGGATCAGAGTTCAATACCTCAGCAGCGATGGAGCAAAGCACAGGTCGGTAGTTTTGCGTATAACCGACCATTTACTGGGCCTCCCCGTGCTGATGATGAGTTTTATGATGACTTTTATGATGATTACTATACTGATGGTGATGATCTCATGCGAATCGCCTTGCTACCATCAAGATGACCACTGTCAACATGGGGCACCCCTGTTGCTGGCACTATCTGCGCGTTGCTGTTGACATAGCCGTGCTGCAACTAGTAACTAGCAACGCCGCTGTGTTCCGCAGGGCTGGTGGAACTGGTGGGCGTGGCAGCTGTAGTGTTTGGTTGTCTGTCATGCTCATTGTCGCCTCCCTGACCACCGAGGCGTAGGTTGCGCAATGCTATCTACTTGGTAGTTTCCATACATAGCGGGACTTATAGGGACCCACAAAAAGTACCCCTAATTTTTGGGCAGCCCCGACTTTCTCCAACTGAGACAGCAACCCTGCAGCAGGATGACAGCGGACCACCACAAAAGAGCTGGGAGAGCGCCTCCAAGTTGAACGGGTTGTGCGGACTCTGCACTGCCCTCAGGGTTTAGGGATTATGGTTTAAGGATGAAGGTTTAGGGATTAGGGTGTAAGGCCCAGAAAGCAAAACAAAATCCACCAACAGCTTCGCTTGAAAATCTTCTGAGTGGCTCCGTCTTTTCTGTGATGATAGCTCCATCACTTTGCTCCAGGCACTCTCTCAAGTGCTTGACCTAAGTTACTTTTAAACCCTAAACCCTAACCATTCTGGAAGATTTGCTCCCTCCCCAATCAGCCTCAATGATAAGCTTAGCCTGAAAACCTTATAGTCCCCCTAAAGTAGATAGAGTGTGGCCTAGGGTATGTTATAATGAGATCCCCATCTACCCCATATTCGATCTACTTAAAGGGGACTATAGCTGAACTTCCTGAACCGCACCCAAACCCTGAACCCCAAATAGTTGCTTCCATTTTATTCTCCATTACCCCTATACAACCCCAATATAACCCCTGAATCTCTATATTCCCCCAGTTTCCACTTCATGTTTCATGTTCTTTTCTATTTGATTCTCCATTGTAGGTGTTTCAATGTAACCGCAACAGAACCCCAATAGAACCCCTAAACCCTAAACCGTAACCCCGATGTAACCTAAATCTTGGGTACTGCCCCCCCTCAGTAACAGTTGGAGAATAATTATAGTTATGGTTAGATTTTGCCCTTAATAGGACCCCTAATATAGACTGTTACTGGGTGGGGGCAGTACCCAACCTAAATCCGCCTAGGAACTTCTAGACCTAGCGCTTGTTGCTTGATCTCTGCCTTCCTGGCCGCATGAGCCTTCTCTGGCCGCATGCATGGGACCCCAGTGGCCTGCCGGCCGCGTCTCTTGTTAGGCTTTAGGGTTTAGGGCTTAGGGATTAGGGCTTAGGGTTTAGGCTTTAGGGCTTAGGGTTGAGGGTCTAAGGATTAGGGATTAGGGTTTAGGCTTTAGGGCTTGGGGTTTAGGCTTGAGGGCTTAGGGTTAGGTTTTTTTTTATGGGGCCATTTCTCCACTCTATCCGAAGCTTAGCACAGAACGTTTTACAGCGGTTTAGGGATTAGGGTTTAGGGTTTAGGGCTTAGGGATTAGGGTTTAAGGTTTAGGGGAGTGGCTGTTCAGATTCTTGAATGAAGTTACTCTAATAAGGAAACCCTGTTGCTTACTATGTGCCCAGAATGTGGTAACGTAATCCAGGTGTTGGGGTGCATATCGCACATCACAAGAACTAGAAAAGTAAAGGGACAAACTTCATAAACCATTACAGCTTCTACATTACTTGGAGGGTCACTGGGCCGTACTACTTACTAAGTCCCCTTTACCCTCCAAGTACTGTTCAAACTTCATACTTCGGTGGTTGTTAGCTTTCCTCGCACTTTACATCTCACATGATCGAAAAGTTCACCTTCCCCCTACACATGTCTAGCACAGTTTTGTCCTTCTGTGGGGCCCATCAACCAGAAAAACCGTGGCGGCCTGGCAAACGGGACAATTCTTCTCCAGTTTCGGCATCTCTGGAGAGGGAATGTAGAAAGGGCACCGCTTGTGGTGATAGCTGTTGTCGTGGGCCTCCAGGGCCAGCATTGAATCCTATGTGAGCCATAGTCTAAACTCTTTAAATGGGGATATATAGGTGATTGTATAGGGGACTACTATAGGGGTTATTAAGGGAGATACCAACCAGGAGTTTAGACTATAGCTCATGTAGCCACATTTGGATAAGTTGTGGGGCATAGTACTGACTTGAGCCAGCTTGAGGGTATTCCTACCTAGCTCCTGCCTAGGTTATATAGGCTTGGATACAGGCTTGTAGTGAGGAGTTAAATGCAAAATAAGATGAAAGAAGTGAAATTTTCAATTAAGGTTAAATAGGGGTTGCAAGCCATCGATGCCGCAAAACGAACCTGATCCTGCCCAACATGAAAGCTTCTTTGGGGGCAAAAAGGATTCCACAAACAGGCTACATTGGGTCCTGCCCCCACCCAGTTGTATCTACAATGGGGGCCATATGAGAGGCTGTACTTCTGTATTCGAATTGTCATCACTGTCTGACTGTTACTTGCCGAAGGCCATACCCAAGGGCTACATGCCAGCCTTGATGACGCGACGATCTTCGCCGCACATCCAGCAGAACTCATGTCCGCACACGCATGTGATGTGATCACACGACAGTGGGTCTTGCTTCTCACAAGCCAGCTGACAGGACGGGCAACGCTTGAAACCCATAGGCTTCAGCTGCATCTCATAGGCTGCCAAATCCTTGAAGTTCTCCCATGAGCTGGACAAAGCCACAGAAGTCGCACATCTGTGGTCTACGTTCCACATGTTCTTGCATATCAAGCCTCAGTCAGTCATTGGGTCAGAACGGCCCAAACCCGAAAGCCTTAATACCGGTTCTGTTCTATCCGATAATAATCCCAGTTTCCATTTCATTTTCCATTTTCTTTTCCATTTGATTCTCCATTATAGTAGGTACCCCTAATTTTGGGGAAACCCTAAACCCTATATAATCCCCTATATAATCCCAGTTTCCATATCATTTTCCATTTTCTTTTCCATTTGATTCTCCATTATAGGCGTAATATCCCTATATACCCCTTTAAAGGGACCTAGGGTTTCCATTTCATTTTCCATTTTCTTTTCCATTTGATTCTCCATTATAGTAGTTTCCATTTGATTTTCCATTATCTCAAGCAGCTTGGTCTTGGGAACTCCTCCCATGTATCCCTCTGGCTTCTGGCCTCCTTTTGGATGAGCCCTTCTCTCTACATGTATGAAAAAAAAGGGTTTAGGGTTTAGGTCGAATGTCATGCAGACATACACACAACATGTGTATGTACATGAATTGATATATACAACAGTTGTGAGCCATGTGCAGGTGCGCGTGTATACGGTCATGACATAAAGTGCATACTTGTATGCATGTAGATATGTTGCCACTATTTGCTACTAAAAAACTTAAAATTTTCTCTCCAAGAATGGTCTATGAGCATCTGGAGATCCCACAGGCCCGGCACTGGAGAGCTGTTCCTTAGGTGTCGGTTTCTAACGGAATTTAGGGTCTAGGGTTTAGGTTTTAGGCTTTAGGGAAAAATCATGGGTTCCCCTACCAGCACCCTCTATGCGAGCCCCCATGGGTTCCTCTTCGATTAAGGTTCTCTGAGCCACGGTCTAAACTCCTAGTATCCCCCTTAAGGGACCCCTATAATACTCTGTCTATATATATACATATAATCCCCTATATAACCCCCTTTAGGCTTAGACGATAGCTCCCTTGAAGGTAACTTGGTCTTCTCACGGCGGAGCCTTGGGGTTGGGTACACTTACATGAGGCTTCTATGGGGACACTAGGACTAAATAAGGGCTATGTAAGGCCTACATGGGGGACAATACCCACCTCAAACTTCCGTAGATACAAGCGTAGCTATATCCGAACTACAACCATATTGGGGAACTTGAGCGGGGGGCTTCTGTGTGGGCTAGAACTTCACGATTTAGCTACCTGGAACCCCATTGGCTACAATTGAAAAATCTTACCCCCCTCATTACGAGGCAGACTCCACAAAACTCAGGTAAGTGGGGCAACGGCTTACCGTTTAGTTTAGGTAGGTTTTGTAGTTCCCGATACATCAGTACAGGGCTACTCGCACGCCCTAAACCTTGAAGCCCCCACCCCTCCATCCCCAAACCGTTGACACCCCAAGCTGCCCTTGTGGTAAACATCAAAAAGTCTGAAATTCAAAAAGTTCGGGACAATGCCCTGTATAAATCTCCTAAACCCTAAGCCCTAAACTCGTAGGATCTGCCCAGCCCAAGGTTCTCACAACTACCACATTCTCCGCGCTGCCACACTCCAGGCAGGAAGGCGAGGCCATGGCAACTCAAACGCCCAACAGCTTCTTCGGAGCCTAAAAGCTGAGTTTCTTAGGGCATATGGGTGGTTGTCAAAATTATGGTCCTAAATTTGGGTTTAGGGTTTAGGGTTAGGGCATATAAGCTATAGTCTAAACTCCTTAAAGGGGGGTTGTATGGGGGGATTATATAGGGGACTACTATAGGGGTTATTAAGGGGGGTACTAGGAGTTTGGACTATAGCTCAAATAGAGACAAGGTTTAGGATTTAGGGTTTAGGGTTGGTAGGGAGTAAGGGAATATATCATATAGGAGTTATATAGGGATCCTATTCCCATATTCCCTACTAACAACCGGTCAGGTTTTGGAAAAAAAGTCCTAGAAAGCCTTCTGGGATGAATCGAGGTTATAAGTTACAAGAGTATCAGGGGGGTTCAGGGTTTAGGCATTAGGCAGGGTTTAGAGTTTAGAGGATCTACAAGCTAACTCGAGGATGGGTTTCAGGGTTTGGTGACGTATGGATGCGCCTAGATAATACCGACCCTAAAACCTAAACCCTAAGCCGAATAAGGAGCCCTATAACCTTTGCATGATCCCGATCTATCCTGTGGGTCCAGGCCCTCCCTTTGTAAGAAACTCGTCTGTATAAGCTTAAGTCTTAGGTTTAGGAGTTCAAAAAATTACAAAACAGAGCCTGTTATGAGCTGTTATGAGGATGACACGGGGATATGAGGATTTATACTGGTTTCCTCAGGCGTTTCTGCTCCTGAGACTTCTATGGCCAGTTCGGCAGCCTACACAGACTTCCGTCCTTTTCAGATGGGACTGTGGTGGGTTCCACGTCATCTTGGGGAGGATCAAGTTGGAAGCTTCAGAAACCCTAAACCCTGACCCCGAACCCTAAACCCTAAACCCTAGTCAAGGCAGTGGTGCCCTTAGGGATTTCAGGGAGATCAGGGACAAGCCTACGGTTAATGGGTTTAGGGTTTAGAGAACCCTTTAATCTAGAGTCGTTTTGCAAAAGCCCGCCGTCAAAAAACCGACATCAGCACATGTGCAGTTTCCAAACATAGGTCTTGGAACCCCCAGTTCTTAGTGCGCCACTCTAGCTGGTGCTGGTACACCACAACATCCCTTGAGTGTGGTACTGGCCGACATCCCGCAACCCTAAACCCTAAGCTGACATCAAAAACCATCCTAAACCCTTTACCCACAAGACGCCAAAGCCCTAAAACCCTAAAACCCTAAACCACCTAAACAAAGTAAGATCCAAGCAAGGGCGAGGCATCCCCTTCGGCAAAGAGGAGCGCTGCCTGAACGTTGGTGGCAAAGTGCGTAGGGTTAAGTAGTGGTTACGGAGGATACTAAAAGCCCTGCGTGACCTTACTCTGCAAAACTACCATAAGAGTAATGATAGTAAGTATTAAACTACCATACTGTCACTCCCAGGGTACACGGTACTTCAGGGTCATGAAGGGTTTTTGGTATCAACAGTCACCTAACAACGAAGAACTACAAGAACCCAAAGCTTGCCATCGCGTGGCCCGCATAGTTTTGAGGAGCTCGAACTCTATTTTTTTCGGGATACCGCAGGGTCCAGCACCCCGATATCTTGGCTTACTGTGGCTTTGCTCGCAAATTATGGTCTGCTGCGTCAATTTTGGAGCTTCGTAGCTGGGCACTACTTCGGCACGCGGCTTGCAGTGCTGCGCGTCACATCCTTTTTTTTGCTCGTGCCCGCGTTCAAGGCATCTCGCTGAACCGGGCGTCTTCTCAGAAGATGTTGCCATGGCTGGAACCAAAGTTTTGGCAGCTCGCCGTTTCTTTGCCCTCTTGCACGCTGCATACACAGAAAACTTAATCGCTGAAAGCTGTGCAAAGCAACAAAGCACTGCAAACAGGCTTGAACGCAAGTACGACTAATCCATACTCCCCAAGTAGAATACAGCGGTACTTGGTTTGGGAACAGGTACTGTTAGGTGGGTGGGCAGGTGCATTTATCGAGGAAGGATGAACCATGGGATCCTTGCTGGAGTCTTTATAAAAGAGAGACCCTGTTCTTGAGGAATGCTTTAGACTTCAAAACGACGATGGCTTCGATGTATATCTGTATATCAAATCACAATTCCGCAGGATAATTTCGTCAGGACCCCCATCTATACAGGGTAATGTGACTGTGCAGAGCTGTCAGGTAGATCTGTACTCACCACATGAACTCCTTCCCAACAAAAGATCCCCACTACAAGATAACAGGTACTCCCAAGATTGAACCATCAGTAATGTTGGGAATATGTATGGTATGCTTCGGGGTTGCGTGGTATTCAGTATTCAATATCCCTGGGGAGGGAAGACAAGCCTTAGATGACCCCTTAAATAATCCCATTTCCTATGATATCCTCATATCCAACCTTAAAACTATTCCCGTTCAGACGGACCTACATTACTACACTACTCTACATTAGAGGGTCGCATTCTGGCAGGCCTTGATGCGCTTGAGCTGCTCCGTCAGTTCGCCCAGCATGCCAGCGTCGGCTGACTCCAGCCCTAGGCGAAATGGGGCTTTCTTAACCCAAAACTAGACACGAGGGATTGTAGGAACGGGACTGTAAAGGGCTGAGATGGGGCCATTCAGCATGTACAGAAGCGTGATTTTGGGAAACTCCCGCAAGTGTAGGGTTTAGTAGGTACCAAGAGTCCGATAATACTTCTTAGATCAGAAGCCGCAAATTCTGAATTGATTGGGCTCTCTGGACGCTTCTGCCATCAATTCTGCCCTGGACCTGCTTTCAGGGACCCTGGACTTAGGTAATGTATTTTATCCCCTTGTTATTCCTATTCTACCCTGTTGTCTAGGAAGTTACTGTCCTATTAATAGCCCCGGCTTCCCACAAAGTGGGCGGTCAAGGGTTTAGGGTTTGGGGCTTAGGGATTAAAGGTTTTAGATTTTGGGGTTAGTGGTTTAGGATCAGGGGTTGAAGGGTGTAGAGTTGGGGGCTTTAGGAGAGACCTGAATTTCACGGTCCTTGTAGCTATCGGAAAGGTGGCGTTGGGACCATCTAGGAAAACAGGTTTGTGACAGGGCGATCGAGGATGTAGATATACAGGTATCATTCTTTCTTCCTCACAGTACTAGTATTATATTATTACATGGAAATAGGGTTAGGGGTTCCCCCCACGAACCCCGGGATATTCAATATCTGAGGCTGCCGCTCCTCGGCTCCGAAAATAGTTTTCAACCGTGCTGAGCTGGAAGCACGCGTCAAAGCTTACCACAAGAAAGGACCCGTATACAATGGATGATGACACAACTGCTCTTCCGTTCATGTTCTCATTAAGACAAGTCCCCCCAACCTAACTTAGCCCACATTACCCTAGCAAGAAAAAAAGCATCCTTTTCACATAAATGTAAGGAACCCCATGCCCCACAAAGTATAAAAGATCTCTAGCATTGCTCCAGCCAAACCTTGATTGAACCCTGAACCTTGAAACCCTGAAGCCTAAGTCCTGAGAAGCCGACGTCGCTGCAAATCCTCCAGGTTTGCCCTGAGGAGCCAAGAAGATTGATCCAGACACTGCTGGAGAGCAGAATGGATTCAAGTTTTAAGATTCTGGGTTAAGGGTTTAGGCTGTGGAGTGTAGAGTTTAAGGTTTAGAGTTTAGGGTTCAGGGCTTCTCGGTAGAATTGTAGGCCCACACAGGGGGCGCCAGGAAGGATTCTTTAGGGACAATTTCAAGGACCCAGTGAGCTACAGTCTAAGCTCATAGTATCCCTCTTAAAAACCCGAATAATAGTCCCCTACGTAATCCCCTGCATATAGCCCCCTTTTGGGAATTTAGAGTACCGTACATATAACCCTCTAAACCTTTAAACCCTATAACCCTAAACCCTATAACCCTATAACCCCCTTAAAGGAGTTT
>CAJNIZ010002103.1:0-27106 GCA_905231905.1 Symbiodinium pilosum | reverse complement strand
CCCCCTCCTTTTAATGGCCTTAACATTAGAATCCCTATTAACTTATAATCCCTAGTAAGGGGAGGGGGTTTACTAATCCTAAATCCTAAACCTTAAGCCCGAAATCCTGAACCGTAGATCCTAAACCCTATATCCCTGTTCAGGGGATTATTAATCATGGGTCTGGGTTAACCTTACAGGAAGGCCGAACTGTGAATCTGCTCGGCTGGCGGCTCCAAGCATTTCTTTGCACATAAGTTCCGCATTCAGGGTTTAGGGTTTATGGTTTAGGGTTTGGGGTTTAGGGTTTAGGGTTTGTAGGGTTTAGGGCTTAGGGTTTAAGGTTTAAGGGTGTAGGGTTTAGGGTTTAGGGTTCAGACCCTTACCTCTCAGACGTGTTGCCGGCCTAACATAAACCCTTTGACCTAGACAATCTATCCAATTTGTGACGCCTTCATCGTCCTAAGGATCCATCTGGGTTTTTGGTATCCCTGAAGTACCTGAAGTGGCGAAGCCCTAGACACCAAGCCCCAAGCCCATAGACCCTAGGCCCTAATACCAAACCCTAAGCCCCAAACCCCAGACACTGTGCCCCACATCCTAAACCCCCAATCCCTGAAGCTTCAGGTACAGTAACCCTAAACCCTAAAGCCTAATCCCTTAAGTCTTAACCCTGGACTACCAAAGCCTTCACCCTTTCTCAGGGTGGCGGAAAAGGAAAGCCAGGAGGTTGGCCCATGCAGGCCGTCGCGGTTTGAGGTTTTAGGATTTAGGGTTTAGGGTCTAGGGTTTAGGCTGCAGGTTTTAGGGTTTAGGGTCTAGGGTTTAAGTTTTAGGGTTTAGGGTTCAGGGATAGTATAAGGCTTTGGGTATGGTATAATAAGACCCTCATATACCCCGCATTCTATCTACTTCACGGCGGCTATAGGGTGTAGGGGTTTCGGCCTTCAGCGGTATAGCAGGTAGGATTCTTCATCTGGATTTGAGGGATAGGGACATACAGGCTTATATTGATTCCATAGGTTTTAAATGTTTGGCTTGTTTGTAAGGACTTCTGGTTAAGGGTTTATGGCCGTTGTTCTCAAGGTCCGCGTGAAGAACTGGAGACTGGGAATACATTTCCTGAAGCTGGGATCCCAACCAAAAAGGGAACCGATCTTCACGCTAAAGGTTTTAGAGTTTGGGGCTTAAGGGTTTGAGCTTTAGGGTTTAAGGTTTAGGGTGGAACATGTATCTTCAACAACTTCCATAGGGGTTGGGGTTCAGAGTTCCAGGTATTTGGCTTTGGGGCTATAGGGTTCAGAGTTTTGGGATTCTAGCATTTAGGGCCTGAAGGTTTCAGGGTCATGGGGTTTTGGGATCAGTTTAAAGGGTTCTGTGTTTACCTTAGGGCCTTAGGGTCATATTATACGAGAGAAGAAAGGTTAGAGTTCAGGGGTTCCGGAGCTTTCGTCCTTTGAGGTCTTGAGGTTTAGGTCTTACAGTTTCAACGTTAGCATTTAGGGCTCTGTCTTGGGGGTAGCTTTAGGGTTTGGGGTTAAGGGTTTGGGGTTTAGGATTTAGGGCTTCGGGGAACCCTACACACTAAAAGCTGTAGGTTTAAGGGCTTAAGGGCAAGTTAGGGATGTTTGGGGTTTTGGGAAATTGGATTTGCCAGTTGGCATTTGATCTGCAAGGTTGTGAGAGCTAAGGGTTAACCCTAAGCCCTAAACCCCTTACCCTGAACCTAAATCCCTACACCCTAAATTGATTTCTAGCATTCGGTACCACCAGAAGGCCAAGCTTCAAATCCTAAGCACTAAACCGAAACTGCCAAAATGAGAGGGGTACAGTTGATGGGTAAAATCGTGCGTGACCCCAAGTATATACGATGGTATCATCATCCTCTAGGGTTCATGTTTGCAGGGTCACCCAGACCCCTCAACCCTAAACCCCAACATTTTCGCCTTAAACCCTAAACCCTGAACTCAGGCCTCTTAGTGCTGACCCAAAACAACTCGGTAGGGGTCCATCAAGGGGTTTTACAGGGTTTAGGGTTTATAGGTACAGGGATGTATAGGGGTTGAGGTTTCAACAATTATGGGGTCCCGCAAATAAGTCCCGAAAAAGAACTCCCCAAAAAAACGGTCCCGAAAAGTTAGGGACACTTTTTTTGGGTGAGTCCTTTTTCGGGACTTATTTGCGGGACCCCATATTTGTTGGAACCTCCGTGTGCCCAGTATATACAATATATGTACCTCTAAGGAGCTTTAGAATCCCCTTCAGGGTTTAGGGTTACCCCCCCCCTCCCCCCGACATCCAATCTTGCCAGACTGCTTGCGCACGAGGGTAAACCTGAAGCCCGAAACTCCTAGTGCCTTTGAGCCCCGAACCTGAAATCTTACATCCCACCAGCTAAACTTTGAGGCTTACGATCCCAGACCCAAGACTCTGACCTTAAGCCTCGAAGCCCTGAATGCCATGAAAGTTTCATGTTATTTTCCATGCCTAAACGCCAAACTTAAAATCCTACACTCTAACGAACCCTCAAGCCCTGTGAAATTAAGTCTCGAATGATCCCTATGTCGTCTTTGAGACCGACTGACATAATGTAAGGGTTTCGGGCTTAGTGTTTAGGATCCCTTATTTTTTATGCCCAAAAAAGAGTCAATCCCAATTCCTCAGATACACCAAAAGCAGACCAGTCCCGGAAACCCAAAACCCTAAACACCTAAACCCCGAAACCCTTATAACCTTAAAAACTTAAACACCTAAACTCCAAACCCCTAAACCCTAAGCCCCTAAAATCCTGAGTCCTAAACCCTAAATCCTGAACGAAAACAACCCAAGCTCCAAACACTCCTTCCTGCCTAGGTGTTTAGGGGTGTAGGGGTTTAGGGTTGAGGGGTGTAGGGATTTAGGGTTTAGGTTTAGGGTTTTTGCCTTTCCAGGGCTTCGACGGCAAAGGCTGCTTCGGCGGTTGGGGCGGCAAAGGAGGCACTACCATCCAGGTATGTTGGGGCTTAGCGCTTTCCTAGACCTCTGAACCCTACCCCTCCGATCAGGAGGCAAGGAATGTTGTGGTTTCCCTACCTATTTCCTATTCCTAGCCTTTATTTGGGTTTGCAGGGTCTTCTAGGGTATATAAGAGGTATCTAAATCCCAGGATCTAAGGGCCTGTGCAAATAGTTCCAACCTTTGAATCGGAGAGAGGAGAAGGGATATGTTAATTTCCACCTTGGACCGTATAAACCCTAAATAGCCCTTTAATGTAGCACCTACTTGGCCAACGCGCCTCCACTATGAGTATTTTGCGGTCCAGGTATATACTATACACGCCAAGGCTCTAGATTCCTCGTGCAACTGTGGGACAGGGTACCTCAACTAGACCTCAAAAGTTGTTGCCTAAACCCCAGAAGTATGTAAAATAATAGCCCTAAACCCTTAAAACCAGCCAAAAAGGGTATAATTCTACATACTTTGGGGGTCCAGGTGGTACTTGTTCAGGCCCCGACACAGGCTCTTGCAGTGCCTGGCAAACTTGCGGGCACATCGGGTTGAGCATCTAAGAACTAGGTTTCAGTGCTGTGGGCTTGAGATTTACGGCTTGGTTCTTGTTAACCCTGAAACCTAAACCCCAAAGCAGCGTTTATAGACGGTTCCTTATGAATATATGAGTGAATGGATGGGTGTCCAATTCAAGAGATCATGACTTACTCGTAGGGTTAAGGGTCTAGGAGTCTACGGTGTAGGGTTCCGGGCGATCGCGCCCCATATGGAGATTCTCTTGAGCTGTATTGGGAGTCCTCCTTGAGGATGAGAAATAGACAATTTTTTGAGACAGTATTTTCAATCCTAAACTCCACAAACCCCAAACCGTCAGTGTTAAACGCTTGTTCTGCTCAAAAGCCAGAGCCTCACATCCAAAACACGAAGCCTAGATCGAACCGGGGGCCATTTACAACATGCGCCGGATCTTATCTTCACAAAGTGTGTGGGCTCTGGCTGTTGGAGACTTTCCCAACAACCACAGCGTGTTGCAGCAACCCAAGCTGAATCCTTGAAGAGTTCAGCCATCACCTGCATGCAGAACCTTCACCTCACCCTGCACCCCGAACGTATTGCAGCGTGAGCAGACTGGGTAGTTTCCAAACATGGAGGGACCCTAATACGGACGCCTAACTTCCTTATTCCTTATCATATGCGCCCCAACACGGCACCCCTAAATGATGGACTCCCCCTCCTACCGCCCAAATCACGAAAATATGCAAGACTTCCACCGTGCCGAAACCGTACACCCTAAACCCTAAACATCCTAAACCCTATAATACCCTTACGGGGTCTAGAGTTTAGGGATTTGGGGCTTCGGCTGAGCAAAATACCACCTCCCTGCAAACCCTAAACCCTAAAATGTGCAGGCTGCATGGGAGGATGTGACCCCTGGGGTGTCTTGGCTCGGGGTCACTCAGGGTGGCTTCCTGTGTTTCTGTGAAAGATTTACTGTAGAATCATACTTGAAAGCAAGCCCGAATTATAGCTAGGTGGCCTGGGCCCGTGGTTGTACAAGGGATATATGATTTATGGCTGTTCTGTTGCGCATGATGACAGTATCTAGCAAGCTTCATAGCCGTCATGGCCAGCATACGCATCTCTTCTCTCACAAACTATACATCAGTGTTTTTTGTGTTGCACCTTTCGCAAAACACATCCCGCAGGATCCTATGCCTTGCGCAAGTCTGATATATATATATATAGATATACACGTATGTATATCTCTCTCTCTCTCTCCCCTCTCTCTCTCTCTCCCCTCTCGCTCTCGCTCGCTCGCTCGCCCGCTCGCTCTTGCTCTCTCTCATTCACTCGCTCACTCATTCACTCATTCACTCACTCACTCACTCATTCACTCACTCACTGACTCACTGACTCACTCACTCATTCACCCATTCACCCTCTCTTTGTAGACCACTTTGTATCTCTCTTTGTCAGGTAGACAGGGTTCCGTACTAGAAAACCCAGCTTAGAGTCTACTCATGGAAGTTTCTTGAATGCAATACTTGGCAGGTTTTTAATTTTCAAGGTTCAGGGCGGGGCTGAAGTTTGGGCTTGAATTCTGGAATGCCCAGAGAAGACGCGACATGTGTAGGGGTTTACTGTTCAGGGTACATGTTTATGAACCCTGTTCTGGCAATCACAATGCACGTTTTGAGGGAAACTGCAACCCGCAAACCGCAACTACTTGGAGGCCCATGGGACTTAGTAACCACTTATAACTGCCTTATAACCCTACCTGTAATCCCCCTAAATGGGCTTATAGGGGTTACCCCAAGTATAAGTAGGGTTTTAATCCCAGTTGTAAGCAATTACTAAGTCCCATGGGCCTCCAAGTACCCTCTTGTTCTTGATCCAGTCCCGTTCAAGGTCAAGCTGTTACTTGGGCTCCCTAAGAAACTCCCGTACAATGGCTAGATCCCCAAACAGTGTGTCGGGTATTTTGGGTTTAGAACCCCTTGACTCCGAAACCCCCCAAGCCCTAGACAGTGAACCCAAACCCCCCAATGCCCCCCCGAACCACACAAAAACTCAACAAAGCCTCAAACTCTATCATCCCTCGCCCCTCACTCAAGATCCTGAACAGTCTCCATTTTAGGGGCCGAAGGCCTAAACGATTATCACCATTTAGTCCTAGGCTCCATATGAAATTCGGGTATAGGCTCTTGAAAAGACATCTGAAAATCATTTCGGCATACGTTGGCTTGCGCGTGGTTAGTAGGGAATGTAAGTAGAGATCCCTCCAGCCATGCCTAGACAATCCCTTCTCGCTGTCCCTCTACTCTATATGAGCCATAATCTAAACTCCTTAAAGGGGGTCATATAAGGAATTATATAGGGGATTGCTATAGGGCTTATTAAGGGGGATACGAGTTTAGACCATGGCTCATATAAGCCCTTCTTGTTGTCCCTATACCCAGTATACGGCCTTCTGATGGGCCCTATACCTGATCGCTCCTTGCACCATTTCTACACAAGGCCTATAACCTGAACCCTAGGAATAACCTAAACCCTAGATCCGAATTACTACCCTAGACCCTAACTACATAAATCGTAGACCTTACTTACCTAACCTCTAGACCCTAATTACCTAAACCCTATAAACCAGAATTACGCAAACCCTAAACCCTAAACCCTATAGACCCTAAACCCTAAACCCTAATTGCCTAAAGCCTACACCCTAAACCCAATAACCACAAGCGAGTGGAGAAGCTTTCGGGTCTCTGCGCCAAGGCAAAGGTGGAATGCCGCCGCTCAGCTTTAAGGTTTAAGAGTTTATAGGGTTTAGGGTTTTAGGGTTTAAGGTTTATGGTTTAGGGGTTTATAGGGTTTAGGGTTTTAGGGTTTAAGGGTTTATAGGGTTTAGGGTTTTAGGGTTTAGGGTTTCGGGTTTAAGGGTTTATAGGGTTTTAGGGTTTACATTAGGTGGACCCGCACCCACCCTGTTATAGTGCTATGATAGGAATAGGATATAGGGTTTAGGGTTTAGTGGTATTAAAGGAATATATAAGAGGACCCTAAGATAATCCTTTTTGTCCCTATAGTCACTATTACCGGGTGGGAGGTCCACCTAAGCTTTACACTAATACAGTTAGAGTTTTAAGGTGTAGGGATTCGGGTTCAGGGGTTTAGGGTCTAGGGGTCAGGGCCTTCATGGAGCCTCATGTAAGGGGGCCCATATTTGAGGGCTCCCTGTCCTAGTATGGCATTCCCTTCAAGGGAATCCTTCTGGCTTCCTTTTCTTACCCCTAATCCCTCGACCTGAAATCTTATACCTTAAAGCCCTAATCCCTCCACCCTAGTCCCCAGACCTTAAACCCTGACCTCTATACCTTAAAACCTTCGTCCAAAAGCCCAAAATCTTACACCTTAAAACCCTAATCCGTACACCTTAAAAACCTCTAAACCTTAAACTACTCCCTAAACCTTTCACCTGGACCCCTATCCCTAAACCTTAAGCCCTATGTTTGAATGCCCCAGACCCTCACCCTACACCTTAAATCTTAACCCCTATACCTTAAAACCCTCCCCACTAAACCCGAATTCCCACAACTTGAAACACTCTAACCTTAGAGCCCTAAACCCTAAAGCCTAATCCCGACACCTTCAAACCGTAATCCCTAAACCTTAGCTCAATCCTTAAACCTTAAAACCCTAAACTCTGGACCTTAAAGCCCTAATCCCTAAACCTTAATCCCTAAACCTTAGAACCCTATTCCTTAAACGCGAATCCCTAAACCTTGAACCCTAACCCCTATACCTTAACACGCTCATCCCTAAACCCTAAACCTTACAGAACAGTACTTATCCCTAGAGCCTAATAATCCCTGATCCCCAAAAGTATATAAACTAATAGCCCTAAACCCCCTAAGAATAGCCATAAAGGCCATGATTTTACATACTTTTGGCATCCAGGTAACCCCTAAACCCTAATCCCTAAACCCTAAACCCTAACCCCTAAACCCTAGGTTAGGTGTAGGGTTCAAAGCGAGGTGGAGCCTAAGGAAGCTTTCCCGAAGCAGTTAGCCGCAATACGTAGCCCAGAGGGTCTAAGTACGCAAGGATGAGGTTCTTTTAAAGGGATATATATATATATACATATATAGGGATATATAATATATAGGGTCTAGGGTTTAGAGCCCTAAGCGTCCAAGTGCTCAACAGTTAGTAGGTATTTTGTGTTGGTAATAGCAATTCTAGTACAGGCTTAGGGCCCGAAACCCTAAACCGTTAGGTAGTCCAGCAGACGAGGCAGTCACGCACGTCGCGATGTGTGCTGACAATTTGCCGCCAGACCTCCAGGAGGTGGCGAACCAGGCAGGGGGGGCCCCCAGTGACCGCGAGGAGGAGACCCCATACCTTGAGCCCGTGGTCAAAGAGGCGCCAGCTGCACCGCAAGACCCACAAGCCAATGATGAGACGCCAGCAATGGACGAGACGAGCGAGATGGAGCCCGAATACATCGAAGAGGAACAGGAGCTCATCCCTGGCCCACAGTCGGTCGACAGGTTCAGCCCAAACAAGATGCCACGCCGCTAAGCTGACCTTTGCTGCGCACAATGGTACTCCAGCTTTCCAGCTTCTAAGAAGCCCTTTCAAGGGGTCTAGGGTTTAGGGTTGAGGTGCTTAGGGTTTAAATCCCCTTCTCCAATCATGGAATTAATCCCCTCCTTCGTTACAAAGCCCAGGGAAGATAAGCGCGGTTTAGGGTTTATGGTTAGGGGTGGCCCCCTAGTTACAAAAGTGCACTTGCAAATCCTACCGCTGGGTTGATTTTTGTGATATTTAACTAGTTTCCCTCCATTGGCTTCATAAGGACCCTATATACTAGGGGTTAAGACCTCAGGGTTAAGGGTTTAGGATTAAGGGTTTAGGGTTTAGGGCTCCAAAAGGCCCACCAAGATAATTGCAACTTTTAGGACTTGATTATCCTCATGATAGCCCAATGTATACCTAATGTAGACGCATCATTAATAAACCCCCTCCTTTTAAGGGCCTAGATATTAGGATCCGTATTATAATCCCTATTAAGGGGAGGAGGTTTATTGATCAGGGGTTGGGGTTAGGCGAACCCACAATCGTAGCTCCTTGAAAGTCGTGGCTTCACAAAGCGGTGGAGAGTGCCCCATGTGAGTAGCATTTTATTTGGGGATACTATGGCACCCAATATAGAGTAAGATTATATCCTCCCTTGGGGTATAGTAGTTTATATAAGGAATAGAGGCTTACTAGGTTTAACCACCAAAAAGAACACTACTCATGTAAGCTCTTGGAGCACTCTCGAACCCCAAAGGTGCCGTTGAGGGTTCACGGTGTTTAGGGTTTAGGGTTTAGGATTTACGGTCTTGGGGTTAAAGCGTTGGCTGTCTAAAGTTTAGTGTTTAAGCTTCAGGGATTGGGTGGGCTCCATTACTTACTGGGCTCCCCCACACACACACACATGCGGTGATGACCTTGACTTCTTCCTGCTTAGCTTGGACGATTGGAATAGCCTAGCAGAATTAAATGTGGGTTAGGAATACAGTCCGGTCCCATTCACCATCCCGAACATAGTAACCTAAGTCCCTAAACCCAAGCCCAAGGCCTGAAAAGCTAGCATAAACTGTTACCCCCTCAAAAAATTCTCTCTGCTGAAAGCCTGAAGAACTAGCATAAACCTTGACCCCCCAAATCCCCAAACCTAAGAAGCTGTAAGCCCTCAAAAGCTAACCCCACTATAAGTCCCCCTAAACCCTGAACTCTAAACTTCAGTGACCGTTGGACCGAGGCCGGGTAAGGGCAAGTTCAACAACTACGGCAAGGGCTACGGGAAATGAGCGCATGCTGAGTGAAAGTGTGCAGCCTAGTGTAGCTTTAGGATTTCTGTGGGTTGGAAATGTAGGTATTTACCCTAACAGCCTCAACCCTAAACCTTATGGCTCAAACCTCAGGAATCTAGGGGGGGTTGTATCCCCCTATCCCTAGTGTAGCTGTAGGACTTCTGTTAATTGCAAATTTGCAGGGGGTCAGGGGGCTGCTTTTTGGGAATTAATTGGATAAGGTTCATAGTATAGACATTGACGCATATGAGGTGTACCCAAACCCTAGACGCTACCCCTATTTATGGCCACTGCCAATTGAAACCTTAAACCCTAAACCCTAAACCTTCCTTTTGGGTGAATGTATTCTGCTTGTCTAAGCTGGAAGGAATGTCACACAAGAATCTGGGGGCAGAGACGCGAATCCTACACCCTAAGGGTCCAAGGACCCAAATAGTAGGGCCATAAATATTATAGTAACCCTAAACCCTAAACCCTAAACCCTGTTATCAGGGTCCTTGGACCCTTGGGGATACCCTGTAAGTCATGGGGTTCAGCACCGCAGCATCGGGTTTGGGGTTTCGAGTTGCATTTGTGATGTTTCCATGTCTACGAGAGCGGATCTGCAGTAGAATTCTACAGGAATCATTTCTGGGCAGGCCCCTGAAATATTTGATATTTTCCCTAATGGCTTTAATAAGAGACCCTATTTACTAACTTTTTTCAAAGGGCTTTAGGGGCCAACACAGATTTTCTCAGTCATTCAGACTCTGCATTTGACGTCGTAAAAAAGACATCTTTAAGATCAGGACGTATGAGTTCTGTGCACAAGAGCAGTGAGCAACCCCCACATGGCGTACCAGCCTCTCCAAGAAAACCTCTTGGGCTTATGCACGGAGCCATCCGCGAAAACAAAAAAGAGACAGAGCTTTGCATGTGACTGTTCCCACCAGTGCTGGAAGGCAAGCAGCCTGTTGTAGGCATGGCGTACACAACAGAGCAACCCCTCACTCCCCCAAGATTCTATTGGAAACACATACCCTCAAAGCCCCAAGCCCTGAAACCATAAACCTTAACGTCTATCCGCTTGCGATTCCCAGAAGCATTTCTTAAAGCCTCTACCTCAGTAGCAGGTGTTGACAGTTCGGCTTTGTCCCTGCGAGGGGCATAATTTTTTCCTCCCAGTCAAAGACAATCCGTTGGGTTTAGGGTCGAGCGGTTCACCCTCCAATATAGTGCTTCGATGTAACACCGGGCAGCAAGGAGTAGCGTTGACCAATAGGACCCGATTCGAACCCGTGCCCCAAGTACTAATCACCTGTAACACCAATTACCTAGAGACTAGTAGCAATTACCCATTGGCCAGTGAGTATAACCCATCGAATCGTAGGCTTATTGGCTACAGGTATACCCCAGATCTTGAGCTTCCTTCTGCTTTGCATCTACTTAGTTACTTCTTAAAGTTAAAGCGGACTTCAAACCGACCCACCCACCTGATAACACATGCTCCTGGGATTGTGTAATGGTGTTTGTTGTATTCATTGCTGGGGTGGGGGGGTGAAGCCCAAAACTCCAATTCAGCCCGTAGTGTTTGGCGCCTACAGCCCCATTATCTGGGTGCCTGAACCCTCTAGGCAAGTACCCATTTAGGCCCTACTGAAACCTCCAAAAGCATGTAAAATAATAGCCCTAAACCCCTGATAATAGCCCAAAAGGCCATGATTTAACATACTTTTGGGGTCCAGGTAGACCCCGAAGCGTATAAGTAGTAATTGCTTCTGGCCTTCAGAATCCAAAGGGTTGCCAAGACGGAGGAAATCTTGCACCACAACGCGGTATGGGGTTTAGGGCTTGTGGTTGTGCCCATATCATGGTAATTCATAGGACCGAACCCTAATTCCCCTTCAACCCCAAAGCCTAAACCCTAATTCCTAAGCCTTAATCCCTAAGCCCTAAGCTCTAAACCCTTTGGGGCAAGGTTCTGGGTACAGAGTGTTGCGAAGGGCCGGCCAGCAGCTAGGGACTATTGTAGATTTATCAAAGCCCTATACACTCCATATTCAGCAGCTCTTACTATAAGGGGGATGGACCTAATCCCTACTTAAATCCTTAAACTCTGCCTTTTTTAGGGTACCTAAATTGATGTCTGGTAGCTTCCATATAAAGAAATCAAGTACCTTAAACATGGGGTAGGGTGCAAGGGTCTAGGGAATGTCCAAGGGTTTAGGGTTTAGGGATGAACTGCCCGTAGACTTTGGCTATTTCTGTGTGGCGACTATTTAAATTTGATGTTGGATCATTAGGGGGCATAGTGGGGTGTTCATAGTGATAGAGAGACCGCATCAATCATCACAAGGGTTCATCATCTGCAAAACCTTAGATTAACAAGCCCTTAACCCAAGCCTTAAGCCCTAAACCCTAATGAGCTGCTAGAGGAAAAGGTCCCGAAAAAAATTGAGGATTCAGGTAATTAGTTGGGGCTTAGAGTTTAACCCTAAGCCCTAAACCCTAAACCCTTATTAGTTTAAGGTTTAGGGCTCTGAGTGGGGGGACTGGTCTGTGCCCCCCATGTAACGAATTCGGCTCTAGAATCGCTCAATCCCTGCCGCACCTACAAAAGACGAGTAAGAATGTAGGCATTTCACAGGGTTTAGGGTTTAGGGCCCCAAGAGCATGTAAAATAATAGCCCTAAACAATTAATAATATCCCATAAGGCCATTCTGTTACATATCTCTGGGGTTCAGGTAATGATGTATCCCCTACATAGCTCCCATGATCCCTATACACCCGGTATATAGGTTGGATACTTGCCCCACACCCTATAACAGCACCTCGATATTCAAGGTGTAGTAGCATTAAGCCTGAAAGGAAGGGTTAGACAAGAAGCCGGTTACAGGGTGGGGCTCAATAACCAATGTGTGCCCACATATAAAAATCATCAACATCATCCTCTTGTAGTCATCATAAAACTACAGCATCACTTTCTCCAGAACCCGTTCTGCTTGCTTAGGCCCCACAATTTCCACAAGCACCCATCTACGCCCATTTTCCATGTCATTGCCCATTTGGTTTTCTATTCTTCTACATTCGTCTTATCGTTCAGGTCCCCAAGCGATTAACCCTAAACTCTAAACCCAAGTCTAGTCACAAAGGCCCCCACATTAGTTGGTCCTGACCCTGAGGTTGGACATTTCGACAGCGAGTCGGTGAAATGCACAATGCCATCGTGCTTGAAAGAAACCAAAAGAGTGTCTTGTTTTGGCGATCAGGGTTTAGGATAGTTTGTTTACTTACCTAAGCCCTACCTGAGCCACAAAAGTAGGCAACAAAATGGCCCAACATCATTTAAGACGGACCAAAAGGGTATTATTTTGCATACTTTTGGGGTTCAGCTAGACCCTCAACCTGATGTAGGGTTTAGGCATGGGGGGTGCTGGGGCTGTGGGGTTCAGATGTGAGAGCTTGGGGTATGTTGCTCCTTACCTTCAGGGAGTTGTTCTTTGTACCCTCAGGGTTTGTACCCTTGGGTTTGGGTCCCTAAACCATGGAATACAGTCCTTAATGAGGGTATTTGGGACCCGAGACCTAGGGTTACAAACATTCAGGGTACCAAAATTAAGTGTTTGATACTTCAAGGCTAATGGAACTAGGTAAGCGCTTGGAACTGGGCTTTGAACCCTGCTCATAGTGGTGGGAACCCACAGAAGTCCAGTTGGGAGGATTAGACGTAGGGATTTGAGGAGCGTTATAAGTAGTTACTCAGTTCAAGTAGGTACCCAATTTTAGGGTTTAGGGTTTCGGGTTGAACTTTAATCCTCGAGCCTAACCCCTTTCCAATCCTTGTAACCCCCCTACAGAGCAGCATGAAAAACGGGGCCTAAAGTCGGGAACTCCAATGCTGAAACTCTATTCTCAGAAGCTTTGATTTTGCACCCTTCAGGCTTGTACCGGTGGATGATTGCTCAAGGCTTCGCTACTCATCTTAGATAAGCGGACTTCTCAAAACAGCAGCATTAGCAAACTCAAGAATACACCGGGACTGCGGACAGATCATTCAGGTTCCCTACTGGTGACTTTTAAAGGTATTCTTTAGGAGGACTCCCCCACCCTGTAATAGTGGTATAATAGTGGTATAGTAGGAGTATAAGAGGACCTTAATATAATCCTTACTATTCCTTCTAGTCACTATTACAGGCTGGGGGGTCCACCTAAGGTATTCTTGTTTAGAGTCTACAGCTTCGCAGGGGCTTAGGGATGTTTAGTGCTTAGATATGTTTGCGGTGAGTTCGCAAATTAAAGGGTTCAGTGCTTAAAGATTGTGACCTGATAGCTCCATGTTTGTGGGTTTAGCTCTAGATGAACGTGCTGAGCTACATAGCCTTGGTATGCGTCCCGGGACAGGCCGCCAATATGTAAAGCGCCCTAGAAGGGTTTTGTCACCTCAGTGCGCACGTCCCCCGCAATTAGTTCCTAACCCCCTAAACCCTAAAACCCCAACACCCAGAACCCTAAACCCAAACAACCTTGAACACTAAACCATGTGATCCAAGTATTGCGCGGGCAGACCATAACAAACCCATGATTCCGGGCTTTGGAGGAACGACCCTGCACCCTAAACCGCGTGCACCCCAAGATTTGCACTCAACACGTTGCCCGTCATCCTTGGCTAATGGGTTTGTTGCCTTTTAAAGGTTTTAGGCTTTATCGTTTAGGGAGGGATCATGTAGGGATATTTAGGGTTTTATATACCTGGAGGACCCAAGTACCCAAATCATGGGGCCTTAGGTCCCAGAAATGAGAATCTGAATCGTTATTGTGGTCCTAATATTTGGGCTCGCCGGCTTATAGTCCCCCTTAAGTAGATAGAATATGGCTTTGGGCATATTATAGTAAGATCCCCATATACCCAATATTCTATCTATTTAAGTGGGACTATAGGGAAATGTATTGCCTCGACTTGTCCGGCCTGCTCGATTCCAAAGTGTTTCTTGCTGACTGCGATGGTATAGCATGCAGGGGAGGGATTCTTGTAGGATCTTGCAAGTGTGCTTTGAATCCTAAACACTAAATCCTAAACCCCAAACCCTGAATCCTAAACCCAGAGCCCTAAATCCCAAAATCTAAATCTCAAGCTTTAACCTTAACAGGGTTTCGGAACCTGCAGCTTTGGTACATAGCCGCAGTGAAGAGGCTACCAGGAAGTCCATGAAGCTCACACCGCAAACCCTCAGGCCTACAACCCCGAAGGACTTTGATCTAAAAGTCCACAGAGCAGCAAACCTTGACTTAAACCCTAGACCTTCACTTCAGCATGGTCAGTCTTGCTTAATTCTCGATATATAGCCCGGTATAAGTGGGGGATGTATCCATTCAAAGACAGGGGGTATTCAGCTCGAAGTCTAGTTTTGCCCTGCAAGCCTCCGAAGCCGCCCTAAACCCTAAACCCTAAACCCTAAACTCACTCCCCACCACCCCAGGAGCCTAAGCAAACTGAAGCCTCTCCCCCTGCCCCAAGCACCGGTGATTAAGTCGCCGAGCCTTATCCCAGGCACAGTGGTGGGTTTTGGGGGTTGAGGTTTAAGGTTCAGGGCCCTAAATCCTAAACCCTGAACCCTAGTTGGGTTCCGGGTGTGGGGTACACAGCAGCAGGTTGGTGCTAGTTCCAGATTCCGATGATTCCCCAGGAACCCCTCTTTTGAGTAACCTGCGCTGCGTGACGTTGTAGGTTGGCTTAGTAGTAAAGGCCTTTGGGTAGCCAAGAATGAGGGAATGGATCCTTATAGTATATAGTCTCTATATAACCCATTATAGTAGTATCCATTTTGTTTTTCCCTTCCTTCAATCCCACCTGATCAGGGGCCAGAATCCTGGAAGGGAGCATCAGTGTAGGTTTCTCAAGGCTAGGTAGGCTTTGCGTAGGTTTCTCAAAGCTAGGCAGGATTAGTGTAAATTTCTCTAAATCCAGGGTGGGGCAGAACCATAACCAAAGTAAAATGATATCCAGGTAATGTCCTCTAGTATGTGTCATGCCTACTAATGAAGAGGTAGTTATTGTGAAGCTGTAGGTAATACAAGTTACAAGCAAACCCTCAATCGCAACCCCCAGATCCTCACTCAACCCATAGCTGCAAGCTTCCTGAAAGCGATTCAACTGTCCGGTATCCAGAATCCTAGTAACCAACTGAGGTTACAATTTATGCCAGGGGTCCAGGTAAGTCAGAGATGACCTTAAGCCTCACACCCTGAATCCTTACCCAAAGCCCACCCAGAGGATCATGGCTACTGTCGCGGCCTCGTTCTGCAGCTTACAAGCCCTCGAATAAGGAGTATCCTGCTTCCACACATCTTTTCAGAAAGGGGGGGAGTAGATGAACATATGTGCTTGCGCCCCCTTTACTGTCCTTAGGCAGTTCTAGTCCAGTCTCGTTGTGCTTTGGTTCTTGGATACCTGCAAAGGTGTCTCCAAAATATGATGAGTGTGTGTTTTCCCCAACATTGGGGGGAAGGGTTGTAGTATTTTGGGGTGTTCATTAGAGTCCCCACATTTATGGAAACTACCAAGTCTTTTGTTACCTTGAGAGGTTAGAATACTTGAAGGTACATGGGACTTAGTTAATACTTATAATAGGACTTTTAAACTTACTTATACTCTTCCTATCTGGACTCATGCAGGTTACCCCAATCAGAAGTGGGGTTATCAGCGCAGTTGTACGTAGTTACGAAGTCGTCCTGAACCTTCAAGTACCGCTTGGGAGGTCTGGGCTTGATGATATGAGGGTTTAGGATTTAGGGTTTATAGGGCTGAGGTTTTAGGGTTAAGAGGGTTCAGGTTGAGGGATGAACTACTGTCAATATTCAGTTTGCTACATGACCAGTAAGGGCAGACATAGGGGGCCTTCTTGTAGTTTTGTATAGTCCTTAATCTCCTTCCAATATACGGAGACCATGTCCAGTAGTTATATTGGAAATATCGACTGCGACTCATATCCCAACTCAACAAAGAACAAAGACTACGTAACCTATAACGTTTTCGGGTCTACCTAGTCTTACCATGCGTAAAAGGTTAGCTCAATTGGGGCAGGGAGCTCCGCAACTAGGATAATAAGTTGCATAGCCCTAAGATTCCGAGTACCCAAGTATGTTCGGGGGGCGGAATAGCTTCGAGAGCCGCTCGTTCTTACCCTCAGTTAACCCTGAGGGTCCAAGGACCCAAATGATTGGATTTTAGGGCCCAAAGACTATAGTACGAATGGTATTTGGGCCCTAAAGCCCCATTATTTGGGTCCTTGGACACAAATAAAGATTAGTTTTGCAGCCCGAAAGCAAAATAACTGGAAGAAGCCCAAGGTTAACCCTACCTGGACCCCCAAAGGTGTAGAATAATGGCTTTCTTATGGGTTTTGGACCATTATTTTACCTCCTTTTGGGGTCCAGGTAAACCCTAGACTCCTCAATCTTTACTGTAGCCGCATCCTACCAGGACCGCCAGACTACCTCAGAACAGGAGCTATGTATGTCCTTCTTGCGCGTATTTGGGCGCTGCAGAAATTGCTTGGGGGGGATCGACCCTGAACTACTCTGAAATCAGCATTGGCTGAGAATTCGAAATATCATTCCATACACGACGGCCCGAGTACCCAAATGAAGGGTCATTGAATCCCTCAACCCTAAACCCTAAACCCTGAACCCACTTTAGTTTGAATGAGGTTTCGGATGCATAGGGTTTAGGGTTTAGGGTTCATTGGGATACATAGGGTTTGGGGTATGTAGGTGTCAGGGCTTTGGAGATATCCAAAGATTAAGACCCTGCGCCCTAAACCCTGAACCCTAAACTCGCAGCCGGAGGTTATGAATTACAGCCTAAAACTGCACAACCCTGAACCCTAAACCCCAAGCCCTGAAGCCTAGGCCCTTAATCCAAAATCCGAGTCTTAAGCCCAATATTTCCTCATGAACCCTGGTTTCCATTTCATTCTTTTTTTTAAAAAAATGATTTTCCTCTACTGGGGTAAATCCTCAGCTTATCCTCTCGAGCCCTAAACCCTGAATTTTGAGTCCTCAGCTTGCGCCCAAAGCCCTGAATCCTAAACCCTAAACCCTAAACCTAAACTCTAAACCCTTAAACCCTAAAACCTAAACCCTTCAACCCTAAACCCTAAACCCTAAATAGCTGAATCCTAAGCCTGAGGCTTCTGGCAGCCGAGCTGCAGCGGGATCTCAGGTCTGTGACAGGGTCTCCGTCTTGAGGATTTTGGGATTACCTGGACCCCAAAGGTATGTAAAATTATAGCCTTTTGCGCTGTTTTTAATAGTTTACCCTGAACCCTACCTGGACCCCAAAAGTATGTAAAACAATGGCTTTTATGGCTATTATTAGGGGTTTAGGGCTATTATTTTACATACTTTTGGGGTTTAGGTAGGGTCTCCGACGACTTGCTCTTCGGCCTCGAGTGAGGGTTCAAGCAGCAGCGGAGTTTGGTAAGTCCAATACCAGCAATTGAGGCCTTCTAATTCATATGATCTAAACGGACTCCTTGTTAAAGAGCTTCGCAACCCCTCCGATTCACTGTTTGGGGTGTTGGGCCTAGAGTTTGGGTTCTTGGTTTGGGACTTTGGGTTTAGACCCTTAACCCTTAACCCCCAACCCAACACCCTAAGCCTTCAGAGCTTAGTGGCAAGTTTCTTTGGCTGCCAACTCAGAACGTCCTGCGCAGCTCTTAGATTGGTTTTGTGCGCTTTCGCTCCTGTGCGCTGCCAAGCTACTTTTGCGTTTGGGCCCACCTGAACCCCAAAAGTATGTAAATTAATGGCCTTTTGGGCTATGTTTAGGTACTTTGGGAAATGATTTTACCTACTTTTGGGGTTCAGGTAGTGCTTACGGTTTTGGTGTTTAGTGTTTGGCTTCACGATTCAGGCTTCAGGATGGATTGTTGAGGGTTGAAAGTTCAAGGCTTCGGAACCCTCAGCCAAAAACCCTACAGTAAACTTTAAGCCCTAAACCCAAAGCCGAAAACCCTAAACCCAAAACCCCTGAACCCAAAGCCCAAAACCCCTGAACCCAACGCCCTAAACCCAAAGCCCTAAAGCCAAAGCCCTACACCTAAACCCAAAGCCCTAAAGCCTAAGCCCTATAAGCCTTAAACCCCATCCGAAGACCTGCAGCCAGAACCGTCAGAGCAAACCTTGCCAACAGGTGCACGTACTCGATAGGTTTTGCCTTCGCATTTGGGTATTGTTGATAAGGGTTGAGGGAAATTGCTCCTGGTTGTTGGGAACCCTCCACCTTAACCATAAAGCTTGTTTCGACGAGGGAAGATAGGACATCAACACAAATCTTCACATGATATGAGGCTTGCTTGCAGTCTTGCAGCCTTTTGATGCCAGCTTATGGGACCCTAAACCCTAAATGGGCATCATACTGGTGGTGCTCGTACAAACCTGGCGTTTGCCGCAGCCCTTCATCCTCCGAAATAGTAGGCCCTGCAAACCCTAGACCCTAAGGCTCCAAGGACGCATTGGGCTCAAAGGCCATACAATAGGAGGCTTTTGGGAAATTTTTGAGCCTTAGTTAGGGTAAACCCTAACCCTAAACCCAACCCTGAAAGTTTAACACCTCAACGGCGTAAGTCCTACCTTCTTAAGGTTCCAAAACCCCACTGCCGCTTTGTGGAAATTCTGATGTAGGAAAAAAGGGTCTCGGATTTAGGCTTCAGGGTTTAGGATCTAGACTTCAGGGTTTAGAGGTCAGGGTTCAGGGTTTAGGGCTTAGGGGTCTCGCTTTCAGGAGGAAGTTGTCCAAAAAGTGATTCAAGTGATGGCCAGATCTTCCCGATCGAACATCAGTTTATCCTTAGCCGTAAACCACACACTCCCAGACCTTAGGCCTTGAACCCCAAACCTTACACCCTATTCCCTTCACCCTAAACCTTATACCCTCAACCCTGTATCCTATACCCTACTCCCTATACCCTAAGCCCTACATCCCATACCCTAAACCCTCAACCCTATACCCTTAACCCTAAACACTATACTCTACCTGGACCCCTACAGTATCTAGAATTATAGCCTTTTAGGCTGTTTTTAAAGGTTTAGGGCTATCATTTTACATACTTTTGGGGTTTAGGTAGACCCGAAACCCGCAACCCATAGCCCAGTGGGTTGCTGCCAGGACCCTGCCGTCGCCGCCTTCTTCCGGCCGCGATTGTTCAGATCTTAGCATGGATCGAACTTGACACAGGTTAGGAGTTGTAGGGATGTATGGGCTTTAGGGTTTAGGGTTCGTAGCTTTGGTTTCGGGCTTAGGGCTTACGGTTTAGGGTTTGGGGTTGGGAGCTTGAGGGATATAGGTTGGTAGAAGGGTTTATGTGGAGGTTTATGCAACTCAGCAACTTTTTCAAATTGGAGCTATAACGCTACTTATGTTGGGCACCCTATATCAGGCCAGCTACGGGGAATCCTGTTAGAGGCCCAGATATGCTCGGAGAAAACCCCTAAACCCTAAACCCTGCATGTGACCCCCGATAGCCCAAGTTCAAAGGATAGTGGTCTATGCAGGCCCCACCCTAACCCCAAACCCTAAACTCTTAAACCCTAAACCCCGAGCCCTGATTTCTAGACACTAACCCTGAACCCCAAACCCTAAATTGCCGTGTTAGTTTTAAGTGAGGGTATATATGTAAGCCCTCACCCTCAGGCCCTAAACCTTATATACCCCCATATATCCCTATATATCCCCTTTGAAGGGGACCTTATTATTGTGTACTTGGACCCTAAGGCTTGAATTGTAGGCTTTCAAGTCGCAGGGTCTAGGGATTAAGATTTAAGGTTTAGGGTTTAGGGTTCAGGCATTCAGGATCTAGGGCAGGTAGGTAACATTTCGGAAGTCAGAGCCTGATAGATGGCAAAACTCAATTATTTATGGGAAATGAGCAAAATCTGCGTCACTTGAGAGCTCTGAAAGGATGGTAATTTCCTGGGAAGCAGGTGGATATAGAAACCATTGCAATAATTGTCTCATCAGTTGGAGTTCTCCAAGCCCTTCACCCTTCGGCCTACGGCATGCGCGCTAAGAATCTTGATCTTAAGAGTCAACTTGCGTGTACTTTTCGTTGCCCCCTTTGCTGAACCCTGACGGCTCCCACTACAACGTTAATCTGGATCTCCTGCATGCAATGTGAAGGGTGTTGCTTTCCTACATCTTCAATCGCTTGTTTACGAAAAAGGCGGATGGGAGCTACAGCGTCCAGCTGCGCGACCCGTGGTTTGAGGAGGCCAAGGAGATTCACAGCACCACGTTCAGGCGCAGCACGGAGAAAGCCCTCCCGGAAAGCATTTTCAATTGGCTGCTTTTCCAGAATTCTGACCTTGCCTTTCGCGGTTTAGGGTTCAGGGTTTAGGGTTTAGGGTAGCGTGACTTCCGAAGACAGTTTCACCTTCTACAGCCTCATGAAGTACAAGGACGTTGGTAAAGCCCAGCAATGGCGAGGACGCGTTCCAAGTAAGGATGTAACAGCCACGCCAAGTCCCAACGATATCTTCCCAAATTTGCTTTTATTCTCCTCGTGGACCTTCGAAAACCCACTTCCCATGGTCCCTGAGTTAGGGGTCCCCTTAAAGGTGTTTATAGGGATTATGTAGAGATATATATGATATATAGGGTTCAGGAATTAGGGTTTAGGGTTTCCCTAAGTTCAGGTTTCCTTTCTGACGATCCCTATAATGAGGACTATAGTATGTCGGGGTCTTCATTGGGGCTGCCCTATCTTGCAAAATTCCCTATCCGAAGCTCTAAATGCTAAACCCTGCCTCCTTAGCCCTAAGCCCGAACTTCATTTGAACCATAGTCTCAACTCCTTCAAGCGGGTTATTTAGGGGATTATATAGGGGACTACTATAGGGGTTATTAAGGGGGATACTCTGAGTTTAGACTACCTAAACCCCAAAAGTATGTAAAATAACAGCCCTAAGCCCCTAATAATAGCCATAAAGGCCATTATTTTACATACTTTTGGGGTCCAGGTATAGCTCATTTTGGCATTTACATTACAAGCCTTCAGCCACCAGAGCATATTCCCCTGAACCCGACATCGAGGTGGAGTACGGCCGAGATGCCAGAGCTTATGCCTTGGGTTTGGTTTAGGGTTTAGGGTTTAGGGTTTAGGTTTTAGGGTTTAGGGTTTAGGATGACTATTTGTTGGCTTCTAAAGTTTTAGGTAGCTTCATGTGGTTCAGGGACCTAAAACCTATAAGACTTAAACCCCAAGCCCTAGAGGGTTTGGAGAGATTTGGTGTGTGTTCTTAGGGTTCAGGGTCTGAGTTTAGTGTTTGCGGCTCTGGGTTTGCCAGGAGGGGAGCCTCCCATTTAAGTTGGGTCATTAGGGTTTTAAGGTTTAGGGCTTTAGGGTTTAGGGTTTAGGCTTTAGGGTTTAGGGTTTTGGGTTTTAAGGTTTAGGGGTTAGTGTTGTAGTCATGGATTTATAAGTACAGATGTGTAACTCGGGGGCCACACCCTGCATAACCCTAAACCCTCAGCCCTATGGTACAGAGGGTGCGGGGCTTTAGGGAACTGGAGAATGGGCAGGTTTGCGGCTGCTTTCGGGTTTAGGGTTTAGACCAGCCTTCTCCTCATGAGCTATAGTCTAAACTTTTTCAAGGGGACAATTAAACCTAGACCCCTAAACCGAGCCACGCCGTTTAGAGTTTAGGGTTTAGGACTACTATAGGGGTTATTAATGGGGATATTAGGAGTTTAGACTTTTACTCCCATGGCTTTCAGCTATGTCTTGAGGGAAAACCCCAAAGGGTCCATGTAGCTATTGAAGTAGTTGTATGGAAACCCCTTTGGGCCTTAAGTATATATTATGTAACTACATGGACCCTTTGGGAACTGCGCATTTTGTTCATAGCTAAGGACGACTTGGCCTTGAACTTCATAGCTTTGTCCTGTTGTACGGGCAACCTGCAAAATCCCAAACAATCCTAAAGCCTAGACCCCAAACCTTAAACCCTAAACCCCAAACCCTAAATCCCAGATCCTAAACCCTAAACCCTCTGACTAACACAGCATTACAACACCATGCCCTGAGGCGATATGATTGACGCACAGGGTTGAGGCTGTAGGGTGAAGGTCCCAATATTCGAAGCTCATGATGTGCCGTGATTACTCTCTGAAAGTGTTTAGGGGTATATAGGATTTAGGGTTTAGGATTTAGGGTTTAGGGTTAAGGGTTAAGGGTTTAGGGCTCAGGGATTATCAGTTTCAGGAATGCCCAGGTTGAAACCGCTTATATACTAGCTTCCATGTCATGTTCCATGTAATTAATTATGCATGCTAAGGCTATCGATAGAATGAGAATGCCCAAGATTTGGGTTCTTGGACCCTGCAGGCTAAACCCTACTTGAAGTTTCTTGGGACCTACTGATTTCTCATTTCGGCTTCTCAGCCAACTTTTTGGGGTCCGGTAAGCTACAGAAGCCTAGTTAAGGGGATCGTAAGGCCAATGACAACGTGTTACTGCGTCCCATGAACCTAAGTAGAGCCCACGGGCCCCTGGGTCCCAGTAGAAGTGATGCTACTATCCCTCAAAGTCCAAGTAGGAAATACTCTGATACTGCCCAAAAAAAAATCACGATTGTTATCACAAGAAACCCACGTGCTCAACCATTGAGTGCTGGAACCCTTAGGGTATGCTGGTTTATGGAACAGGCGGTGGCCAAGCTTGCCCCATGTCCAGTTAAAGTTTCAGTTGCGCGTGCTGTGCATGTGCTGTGGATATCCCTCGAACGGTGTTTGGGTACTTCTCCAAAAGAACTTGATAAAATCATTCGAAAAAAAGTACCCACAGTCTCGATCCTTACCATCCCTATGTACATACCCAAGGTCCCTAAGGGCTCCCTATGTCGAGAAACCAACACTTTTTGGAGTCCTGTTTTCGCTTAGTTGAGGTCACATGATGCCAGCGCTAGTTAATTAAGTTGAGCTCATGCTCATGACTTCCAGTTACGCCTTCTTGGGCACCCCAAAACCTACGTAACGTCGCCTGGGCCGAATTCCCAAACCCTTGACCCACTTTGAATTTTTCTGACTCGGCCTGAAAGCCATTGCAGGCAATAGTCTCCTCATGTCCCATGTCGACTGAACCTTGCCACACTGAAGTCATCTATAGGGTTTAGACCCCACCTTTCAGGCATGAACTCTACACCAAGACTAAGCAGGCCAGCAGTGACTTCCTCGCAGGTGGCATGCACACGTATAGAACAGAAAACATCAACACACGGCTCCCCAAACATCCAACATGCAAAATCAACAGCCATGACAGTCCCTAAGGCCCTAAACCCTAAACCCTTAACCGCGAACCACTTCACGCTTGGCACCTTCTGGGCCCGAGAACCCCTCAACCTCAACCCCTGACAAACCCCGCATCAAATCAACGCCGCATGGCGCCGCCCCTGGCTTTATAGGGAGGCCCTCTCCATGAGATTCAGGGTTTAGGGGTTTAGAGTTTAGGGGTTTAGGGGTTTTAGGTTTTGGGTTTAGGGTGTTAGGTGGTGGTTTTAGGGTTTAGGGAGATTTCTGAGAATTGGGGTTCCTGTTATGTGTCCCTATGATGAGGACGGAGGAACTTGAGGGTCCATATTGGGGGTCCCCTGATTTAATTGGAAACATCAATGGTTAGAGCTGTGGTTTCAATGGTACCTGAACCCCAAAGGTACAGGTATGTAAGATAATGGCCTTCTGCGTTGTTTTTAGGGATTTGGGCCTATCATTTCACCTACTTTTGGGGGCCCAGGTAAGTGTCTTGCAAGGCAGGTAGGAAGTATAGCAAGATTTGAGGGTCCAAGTACCAAAGCAACGGGGGCTTTAGGTCCCGAATGCTGTCAAGTGAATGGCCTTCCGTATGGGATTGCTAACATACCGCAGGGAGAAGCCCAAGTGATAACCTCAATATCCTGTAGTTCCTTATCACCATTACAGAACAACTAGTCTTTCGTGATGTACCTACCCAGGCAGATTTCCAGATACGGGGAGGTTCTTCGAGATCCAGGGTACACCGTTGCGGGATTGTATCGGGTCGAGGGCTCAGGGATTAGGATTCCTGTCTTGTTTGTGGTCCATCAAGAGACCGATTGTTTTGGCAGAGGCCCTAACCCTAAACCGTAAATCCCCTAAACCCCTTAACCCTAAACCTCTTAACCCAAAACCCCTTAACCCCTTAGCCAAAACCCCTAAACCCTAAACCTCTAAACCCTAAACCTCTAAACCCTAAACCCCCAAAACCCCTTAATCCCAGAGCCCAGAGTTGTTTGCACCAAGACCCGGAGCATGCTCCACCGGATATGAGGAGATCTCCAGCTTCAGTGGCTGTGGTTTAAGGTTCAAGGTTTAGGGTTTATGGTCTAGGTTAAGGGTTTAGTTTAGGGTTTATGGTCTAGGTTAAGGGTTTAGGTTTTAAGGTTTAGGGTCGAGGGTCTAGGGTTTATGGTCTGGGTTAAGGGTCCAGGGTTTATGGTCTAGGTTAAGGGTCTAGGCTTTATGGTCTAGCTTAAGGGTCTAGGGTTTAGTTTTTTATGGTTTAGGTTAAGGGCTCAGGGCTTATGGTCTAGGTTCAGGGTTTACGGTCCAGAGTTTAGGGTCTAGGGCTAGGGGTTACTTAGGTAACCACTTCTGAAGCGGCCCTTGAAATTCATGGGTTGCCTCTTACACGCTGGGATTTATTACTAACCGGAATCATTTTGTTTCCAAACTGAACGGTCCCTAAACCCTAAACTTGAATCCCTCTTCCATACCCCGTTAGAGTGTCGAGGAGGGTTCATTCGCCACCACAAGAAGTTGCGAGACTTGTACCGTAGCTTATAAACCTGCTTCTCTAAGGGTCAGGGCTTATGCCATGTTTAGGGTTTCGGGTTCCCAAAGTTAAAACTACATTTTCCAGTACCAAAACTCCAAGAACCCGATTCTTAGCACCTGGATCTACATCGACCTCAAAGGGAGGTAAATTAATGGCATATATGAGGCTTACCCAGGATTTTCGAGGGTTTATATGGGGTTACATAGGGTCGTAAATATGGTCCAAGAGGTGATCCTTCCACATAATTAATCTGGGGTGGAGGTGATCCCCGGGGCTCGTCACTGACTCAAGTGCGGAGTAAATGTGTTCGATAGGGACAATAGCCAGCAACAGAAAGTAAGGTGGTGTTCTTGTCTTTTTCAGGGTTTCGGGTGTTTAGCTGTGTGGTTTTTTAGAAGTAGAATGCCATCTTATACTAGGCCCAACCACAACTAATCATACCACTCCTGTGAGCCGCTTGGGGTTGAGAGTAAACCCAAAACCTGATTAACCCTACTTGCATGGGACTTAGTAATCACTTATAGTTGGACTTATAACCCTACTTATAATCCTCCTAAATGGTCTTATAGGGGCTACCCCAATTGTAAGTAGGATTACAATCCCAGTTATAAGTAGTTACTAAGTCCCATGGTGGACCTTCAAGTCAACCCTCACCAACCCGCTGTTTCCCTGGAAGGTCTCAACCATGGCCACGCCGATGGACCAGGTGCTGCGAAACAAACATGTTTTGGCTAGGGTTTAGAGGTGTAGGGGTTTGGGGCTTTAGAGGTGTGGGGGTTTAGGGCTTTAGAGGTGTAGGGGTTTAGGGTTAGCGCTTCAGAGGTGTGGCGGTTTAGGGTTAGGGCTTTAGGGATTTAGGGTTTGAGGTTTAAGGTTTAGGGGGTTTGGGTTTAGTGTCTGGGGCTTTTGGGCTGTAGGGGTTGAGGGATTTAGGGTTAAGGGTTTTAGGGTTTAGGGTTTACATTAAGTCATAAGGTTTAGGGTTTGGGATTCAGGTTTTCAGGGCAATCCTAGACCCTCAAAGTAGGTTTTTGGTTCAATCAGTTTATGGAAGTCGGGTCAGTTTTTGTTACCTACTCTTGAGGTCCAGGTAGGGCGTTTGGTTTGTGCAGTTTAATGGTTTAAGTTTTAGGGTTCTAGTCCTGAGGTTTGTAGAGTTCAGGGTTTAGGGTTTAGATTCCAGGGTTCAGGGGTCTGGGCTTGGGGCTATGCTGTGGCGGAACTTCATTTGAGATCTGAGAGCTTGTGCTTTTGAAGGTCGAGCATTTCTGTCTAAATGGGTTCCTCTACGTAAGTCCGCATATACCCGGATTTTTCCTGAAGAGTTACTCCCTAAGCCTTATGTCCTTGGTATGTATCTGTAAGCCCTAAACACTCTATGCCCCACACCCTGGACCTTACAAGGCGTAACCCAAAGGGTCCAAGTACCCATTAATCATATACTTATCCAAAACCTGTACTACAATTACTATTACCAAAATCCAAAGTACCGAATTATTGGGTACTTGGACCCTAAACCCTAAACCCTATAACCCCCTATATACCCCTATAGGTCCCCTTTAAAGGGACCTAGTGATTGGGTACTTGGACCCTACAAGGCGTAAGCGCCAAAACCCTGAACCTGTCGTCTCATAGCTCTGAAGCCTTGGCTGAGCCTTTTAACTTTGAATGAGCAAGTGCTCCCGAATTGTGGTTTAGGGTTCAGGGTTTAGGGTTTTAGGGTTTGATTAATTAGGGTTTAGGGGGTAGGGTGTAGTCCCAGCCTTGAACCCTAATTCCCAAACGCTGAATCCTGCGCCCCAAGCACCAATATTCTCACCAAATGCTAATCATAGGGCCCGGCGTCTGGACCCGAAGTCCCATTCCTCGAGCCCATTTCCCTGAACCCGAAGCTGCAAGCCTCAACCACAAACCCTACAAATCCCACACCCTACACCCGAATTCCTCAACCC
>CAJNIZ010002102.1:105155-129849 GCA_905231905.1 Symbiodinium pilosum | reverse complement strand
TAAAATTTAGGGGTACCAAAGTCGGACTTTCATTTTGGGAACCCCCTAAACCCTAATTTGGGGAACTCCCTATATATGTACCCTTAAGGCCTGAATCGTTCCTAGAGTCCCCCTAGAAGGCCTGAGGGCCGAAACTCCTACAAAGGGGTCATATAGGGGATTGTATAAGGGGACTATGATAGGGGTTATGAAGGGGGATACTAGGAGTTTAGACTATAGCTCATACAAGGGCTCATGCTTCTAACCTTTGACCCAAAAGACTAAGCTCTAAACCCTAAATTGTAGTCTCATATGAACCTACATAACTTCAATCCGAAGCTCGACAGCAAAGGATCAGTCCTCCAGATCGCATGCGCGGTGGCCTCAGTCAATCTGCTCATGAGCATGCCAAAGGTCTGTGAGAGTAATCGTAGGAATAGGAATACACAATAATAGTAGCAATACTAGTGCTGGTAGGAGGTAAGAGTAATAACAGCACCAGAATGAGGGTCTAGGGTTCAAGGTTTAGTGGCAAGGGGGTTAGAGTTTAAGGCCAGGGTTGGGGGTCGCCGGCTCAGAACAACTTTTTCGACCTCGCCTGAATTGGTCTAGGGTTAAGGGCTACGTAACCTAATCGTGGTTCATACGGAGATGATCACCGCAACAAGTGCAGAAATTCATCTCATTGAATGTTGGAAAGCTGGCCAGATGCCGAACCTGGTTTAGGGTTCAGGGTTTAGGGTTCTCTGGCGCTTGGAGCTGTTCCTTTTCAGCCCAACTAAGAGGCAGATGATGGTAGGACCCTTCACGAAAGATAGGGTTGCAAGAGCTAGAAGGCTGTCTTCGCTTCATGCTAAATAATCTCCTCCCCTAATCAATAATTATGACACCCACTGATGGGAGCGTTGAGCGTTTTCGCCGTCGCTTCAAACCCCAAAGCCTTCCCTTAAAGCAGAATCCCACTTCTGAAATACCATGCTTATTAAAGCTTGCTCTTTGCATCAGGCTTTGTCGCATCTTCATTGACTGTGGAGAAGGCAGCAGTGCCAGCTGCACAGGACTGTTCATACAGTCGTTCTATGCGCAACATTCAAAACGAGTGTTGGGGTGTCCGTGCTATTAGGTACCATAGTCATTTCCTTGGGGAGTCGCTTTATGGGTAGTGTGGAGGCGTTGTGAAACTGTGCCGTACCCCGTTAACCCTAAACCCTCATGGCTTGTTTGAATTTAAGAACGTACCCTTCAGATTTCTGAGCCATGTCAGGAGCTTGTCACATTAGGGGAAATCCTGCATCAAAGCATGGCCCCACGCTAAGGGTTTAGAGTTCAGGGTGGGGGTATATCCGAGGATTATCTTTGAGGTCCCGCATCAAATGAGGTGAGCACCACACCCTGTCAGTTGAAGTAACCTGGTTACTTACATACTTCACGAACCTCAGCAACCTGCAGGAAGCATCACCTCCTGCCAAGGTACTAAAGCTCATGTTTAAGCAGGTAGTATCGAATAGTCACTTATAGTTGCCGTTAACGACATGCCTTAGTGTTTGGTAACATGCCTACCTAGCCTTCCCTAAATCCTAACCCCTGCCTAACCTCTTGTAGAGTATCACAACAATGGTTTCGTAGCTAGCTGGCTTTCAACCCGCCCATGTTCGTACTGCGGTAGTCTCTCCCTGCACCCAAAAGCCGAACCCCCAAAACCTGAAGCTACCCGGACCCCCGAAGTATGTAGAATAATAATCACGTTGAGTATTTTTCAGGTTGTTGGGCCATTGTGCTACATACTTTTCAGGTAGAGGTAGTAAAGCTTAACATGAAATGCCTACAGCATCAAGCCCTGAACCGCCAAAGGGAAATCCTGCCCCAATTCGTTACCCTAAGCCTAGCCTTGTTCTAAGGTTAGACTTCGCAAGCTCTACAACCCAAGAACCTCAAGTAGGAGTCCGTGGTAGGTTAGAACCCCGGAAGCATGCAGGGGCCTTTGGTTAGAAGTTGAACTCTGTGCTGCAGGTGCGGAGGGCTCCGTGACTCTGGTGGACCTGGCAGGCTCGGAGCATCGAATTGATGCTTGGGTTTATATATGGAAAGTTGTCGAAATTATGGTCGCTCAACTACTAAGAGCCGAAAAGAGACCATAAGCTTGACAGCCTTGCACATCTTGTTTGTGTCTTTGCTTCCTGTTAAAGCGGGCAGCGCCAGATGGGATGATTTTTTCCAAGGGTAGTGGTTCTAAATTGCTGGGGCTCGCTCAGGTACGGATTATACTAAGACATTACTAGACTTGAGCGGAATCACAATTCAGAACAACATCGAATGCAACTTCATAATTGTTGTGTACATGCTCACGCATGGATGTGCTTACTTGGAGGGTCAGGGGGGTTAGTAAGTATGTTCATGATCCCTACAAACCATGTAGTAACTCTGATTCTCGTGATCTCCTGTATTAACCTACTTGCTAAGTTCCCCTGACCCTCCAAGTGCCCTCAACCCCTAAACTCTCTGAACGACCTTTGAACCCGAGGATCCTGTATCAGTTCACCCCAAAAGCCCTCACGCGGTTTAAGGTTAAGGGTTTAGGGGAATTTCATATACCCCAATCCCTAGAATTTGGGACCTTATTGTAGTCCTATACGATCCTACGATAGTTATACAGTCCTAAAAAACTGAAGTCGCCTTATTACCGTGAGCCCCGGCTTGCCAGTCTCTTTGTCTAGGATCTTCTAGCCCCAGTCGTTGCGGAACCAAAGCTCAAGCACAACCCACGGACTCCTATGCAGTTCGTTTATGTTTTTGGGGGTGTAGGGTTCAAGGCATACAAGTACTGTCTTATCAGTCTTATCCCAAAAACTACATACTCCAGCCCAGGACAATGCTGAGCACAATGCAGAGAGAAGGCAGCTTGCATTCTGGCTGGGTGGAAAGGGTAGGTGGGTTCGTGGTTTAACGTTAGCGTGTAGGGCTTAGGGATATTTAGGATGTTCAGGGTTTAGGGTTCAAGGTTAAGAATTGGTAGGGGATGGGGGAACAGGTTATAGGGACTATCAAGAGCCTGACTGAATGGTCGGCCGTCAATATGGTGGTTCCTTCTTGAGTCCCTAGCACAAACATGGAATAGATAGGGTACTACAAAAATGACCACGGTCATGACAAGCTTCCGAATATCTTTCTGTAGTTTGGGTTGAGAATGTGGGTCGGGGCCTCAAGGCCTTAACCCCCAAAAAACTATAAGGATAGCACCGCTGCTCTGAAAGGACTCATCATCTAAGGCTGAAACCATGGGCCCCTAGAATGGGCCCTTAACCCTGGGATCCTTATGTACCTACTATATACCCTGTATTTACCCAGAAAGGTCCCTGGAAAGCCCCAAAAGGCCTAAGGGCCCACACTTTTAACCTTAGACATGAAGGACGATGCACCTTCAAAGGAAAATGGTAGGTTGTGAACGTTGGTTTCCCTGTTATACTATGGCCTCAAATATACGGGGCACCGTTCTTTGTAAGCCCCAAATCCTCCCAAAACCGGTATAAGTCCAAACCCTAAACCCGACTTGGAGGGTCAGGCAACTTAGTGGGTGAGTAACCCCTAAAACCCCTTTAATAACCCTAGTTATCCCCCTTGGTAACCTACTTACTAAGCCCCCCTGAGCCCCCAGGTCAAAGGCCTGAAGCCCCAAACCCACAACCTCAACCCCCAAAATTCGGACCCTATAACCATCTTTTGATAGTCATAGAGTCCAAATTTTGGGGGTTGGGGTTACCAAAATCCATGTATCACAGGAAGGAAGGGGCCAAAATCAATGCTTCGCTGGCCGCCTTGAAGGAGTGCATTAGGGCTCCGCGGCATGCATCTCTGAAAAAAGGTATCCCTTAACGGCTCAGTAGAGGTTATACAGGCACCTACATATGTGTATATATAAAATGGTTTCCAGCTAATATCTGGAGCGGTCTTTGGGGATCATTACGAACCAGTCAAGAAAAGAGGGGAACTCTAAGCGCTGTGCCTTTTTACCACTTCAACCTCATGCAAAAACTCTCAAAGGTTCTATATATAGCTCGATAGTATACACTTAGGGCCCAAAGAGGTTCCCAGTTCTTAATTTAATCGCTTATGCATTGTAAATATCGGTTTTCAGCTGATATGCTTCAACCCAAAACGAATCTGTAGCTTTAGTATTTCTTAGTACTCCCGTGGGGACCCAGATCAACACGCAATCCGTAACTTCTACACTCTGCACCTTCATTAGTAATTGTGAACCCGACACCCCCAACACCCCCAAACCCTCAAGTCTTGAGGCTCCAGTTCTGAACCCTGAGCCCTGAAGTCTCACATTCCGAAGTTCGCACCCCCTAAACCCTAAACCCAATAGGGGGACATACTGTGGTAAGCCTATATAGCTACTTCGAGGGCAGGTCTAATTCCGCGAAGACATTGGAATTAAAAAATCCACGCGCTTGGGGCCATACGGAAGCCTAGACCTTGAATCTTTATCTTTTTCTCTCTCTCTCTCTCTCTATATATATATGCGTATAAGTAAAAACATACATGCATACATACATACATACATACATACATACATACATGTGAATCATTAGGCTTTCTTTGAGGGATCCAACTCTCAGATCCCTTTGGGACGGGTCCAAAGCAAAGGCTGAACTCCCGAATCCCTGCACCCTTAAGGGTTTAGGCTCCAGGGCATCAGAAATCCTAAGCCCAAACCTTAAACCCTAAGTGCCCAATCCTAAGCCCCAAGCCCCGAAGCAAAAACCCGAGTCCTAAGCTCCAGTCCTCAGGGTTTAGGTTTTTAATGGTAGGGTTTAGGGTTTTAAGGTCTTTCAGGGTTTTAGGGTTTAGGGGTTAGGGTATCCCAAGTCGTACACCGAGGCAAGGGCTTCGCACTCGAAGTTCATCGCCTTCCGACAGAATCGACTCACCCAGCTCCTCAGGGGCTGTTTCCTGCCAGGTGGTCTCCGGGGGTTTTATCCGAGTTCTTGTTAGGAATGCAGACGGTTTGGAGGGCGTTCAGTGCTTACAGTATGAATAAAGATATTCAACAATGATATGAAGAAAAATCAATATATTCTTAATAGTAGGAGTAAGGAGTATGTAGTAAATAGTAACAGTAAACAAAATTCCAGTCTTGCGCACGCATGTTCTGAGTTCAAGTCTGATGGGACCCAACTTGGGCTAGGCCAGAGGCGTTTGGATTCAAGGCTAGTGCTTGGGGCTCAGGGTCTAGGTTTCAGGGTTTAGGGTTTAGGGTTCAGAGTTTACGGGTTTAGGTTTAATGGGTAACCCTGGAGGGGAGCAATAGTTTGCCAAAATAGGGAACCCTATTTTGACACCCAGTACATTTTGATTCTCATTATGGAGACCCCCCCCAAAAAAAAAGTACCCCTCATTCTGAGAAACCTCTGAGTAGTGTAGGGGTGGGGGCATTAGGGAGCTCATGCCTATCTCCCAAAATGCTGGGGAGAGATCCACAGTGTCGTTTCTTTAACAGCCAGATGACCATACATGTTGGTTTGTCGAAATTGTGGTTCCTTCGGGTATCCTAAATGCTAGGGGTCCGCGTTGTACTCGCCCCCCAAAACGGAAAAGGACCAGGACCATAAGTTTGATGTCAACCTTCCCCCGCCCCACCCCCCGACGCAGAAGGGCGTGCTTGTTGCAGGGAATGTTTTGCACTTTTCCTTGGGTTGTGCATGCGCATGGTGTTCGTCGTGCAGCCGTTGAAGACAGTAGTTGACCGTTGAGCACACATGGAGCAGATTATGACGGATGACAGTATACATCTAGTGCCTGTACTTGTAGGCATGCTTTGTGCTTGCGACCATCTTACTTTAGGCCTGTGACTTGGAACCTGTAACCTGAACTCTGCAACTGCTGTGATACCCACAATTGGTTACTGTGGCCTGAAAGCATTGGCAGTATACCAACTTACGATTTCAGCCAACACGTGTACGCATGCTGGCGAATATTATCTTTAACTGCATGTGATGTGCATGCATTTGTCGTTTGGGTAGCACTCGTACTGTGAATCCTTGATAGGTGTTTACTGGGCAGTGGCAGACCCCTGGAAGGAATGCAGGATTGCGCAAGATTTGTCTGCGAAAGCAAATATCGGAATCTCTCCAAACTAGCCCGGGAACGGGACCCCTGCAATCTCGTATCTCTAGGGTTTTGAGGCCCGAGGGCGCCCCAGTGAGAAGCCCCTATACCCTAAACCGCTTTTTATGGTCCGGTAGACAAAGGCAGACACCTTGAGCCATGGCTAAATGTTGTGCGTCTTCCTTTCCATCCATCGTGCCGCCGTCCTGCAGTTACTTATGTTAGCCAGGAACCAAAACCCGAATCCCTAAACTCTCACTCCCAGAAGGGGCACTGTATTGTTGCAGTTGTTGCAAATCTTGTTGATTTAAATGTTTCTCCGTATCTGCCGTACAAGGTTACATTCTCCGTGCTCAGCTTATGGTCAGTGGTACGTCATCTTGTTCAAAGTACTGCTTAAACATTTCCTGTGCTCCCTGTGTCAAAATTAGCACACTTTTTGATTACGCCCTAAAAATTCTACTATGTTCTATGATGTGTTCGGTTTTGTGATCTTCCACTTTATTGTAAAACGTATGCTCTTGTTCATGCGATTCTGGTGTTTCTCCGGTGGTTCATTCTAATGTTGGTTCGCACATTCTGGTTCTTAATCTCTTATCTCATTGGCTAGGATGGCTTTCTTATAGCATCCTTGCCCGTTCTGTGAGTTTTACACCCATGCTCGGCCCACCATGATGATTAGGTACTACTAAGGTCATTGTTGTTACAATTGTCATTATTCCAACTACTAACTACCCATTTCTCCTCACTATTTCAACTGGGTATGTCATGTCTTTTACATGTTCCACGAGCACTGTAATGTTTCCATGTCATTGGGTTCGCATTTCACTCTATGCCTGTGAGTCCCTCCAGAAGCCGGTTCTTCAATACGAGGATGAGAAACATCCGGGATGCGTTTAGGGGCTGAGGGTTTAGGGTTTAGGGGTTTAGGTGTTAGGGTGTGTTTGACAGCTGTAGGCGACCATGTTGCAATTTGTTTTCCATTGGAAAGATGTTCTGTATAGGACTTAGGCCACGTTCCACCTGCAACATGGACTAGCGAATCTGATGAACGCGGTATACTCCCTAAATCCTTAGGTCCTAGGCTTCAAAACCCAAGCCTGTGTCATCGCAGTGTAGAAGCTTAACAAATACCAGTATCGTGGTGCCAGATATGATTTATATAGTACAAGGTAACTCAATTTGTTTTCCAAATCATGTTGGTAATGGTTAACATTCGCTAACATGGGCTGCAGGGTGTTGTTCTGTAACTCACAAGGCCCCCAAGACTAGCATGGAAAGCCGTGTGGAGGCCCTCTTGTTGGAAAGGGCAGAAGTCCTTGCTGGCCCTCCCTGTGCTGGCGTCCCACGGGAAAAAAAAGCCCCAAATAAGGTTGAATAACCTCTAGTAGGTTGATAGGGCCGTGTCAGCCAAACAGAGGAACTTCTGCTGCAGCGACAGCCAGGATAAGCACTTGGAGGACTCATGAAGTCATGAAGTTTAGGTTAAGGGTTGGCAAAAAAACCTTAAGAGCGCCGTGCAAAGCTTACCACCCTTTGCAAAAGTGATCATTCCACCTCCCACTATTGTCTGGGGCAGGATAGATTGTTCAAGGGCCCCGGTTACGTATTGCGTAGGGTGTGCAGGATTCCATATTGGATGGAGGGGGCCGTTTTGTGGCCATTGGGTCTTCCTGGTAAACTGTTTCGCATTTGTGCTTGGAGGTTCATCATTAGCGTGAGAAGTGGGGTTATATTTGGGATATGTGTAGACTTAGAGCCCTGCTTACAAGTATCAGAGAGGCTCTTTGTACATGTTTAGCGCTCAAAGGGGGATACGTTGGATGACTTTTAAGTGTCCCTAGCTTCTAGCCTTTGTGCATGGGAGGAGGCAGAGAGTGAGAGTGAGGGAGAGAGAGAGAGAGAGAGCGTGGCACATAGAAGAAGAAGCAGAGCAAGCCGCCACTGGAACCTTAACCTACAAGCAGGAGTCGGTACCCGTCATGAAACTGATGCCGCAGCTGCAGAAGCTTCGCTTCAGAAGTGCGCTCGGGATAGCTTCTGTTTGGATGGGGTTTAGAGTTGATAGGGTCGGGGTGAGGGTTTAAAGGACTTAAGGTTTAGGGTTTGGAAAGTTTAGAGGATGCGGCGTTGAGTTTTTTAGGGGGGTCCGTGTCAGTTTTAAGGCATGATAAGGTCCGAGGTGGTTTTGCTATGTGCTTTCGGCGTAAGGTTTAGTAGAAGGGTCTAGGTTTAGCATCGAGCCGCTATGCTATGCTGCTGCACCCTTCTCTCTTACTACCACTCCCCAGATGAGGCTGACAAGACCGAACTTGGGGTCGAGCAACAGGGTGTAAGGAGTAGGGGGAGTATAAGGGGTTGGGAGAGTTGGAGCTTGAAGGTGGCGTTTTAAAGGGGTTAAAAAGGAAGCCATCCCCTTTTTATATGCATTTCGCACCCTGAGAACCCGTGTCAGGTAGTCAGTTATCTCCGCGGGGTGCAAGATTTCCTCCAGCCACACTAGGACCCCACCCCCTCCTAGAGTTTCCTGTTTTGCTTTATGTTGCTCTCGGAGCTTGGGGTTTCTTGGGGTTTGGGGCAGAGGAGGTGTTGCTCAGGCAATCTTCAACTCCTAGCCCTAAGTGGGGATTGGTCTAAATTCCCTATAATACGGGGTCCTATATTTGGGTTCCCATTATAATACGGGGCCCTATATAAATTTCCCCCATTTTGGGAACAGTAATTTAGGGAAACTACCAAGTCTAAATCGGGCTTAAGGATTGGGGTTGAAGGTTCAAAGTTTAATTACCTGTAACCCAAATTACCTACGTTTTAGTGGTGAGTACCCCTGAATTAGCAGGTATTATTACTGGGACTGTACACATTGGGGTTACATACAGGAATGTTCTTGGGTTGCACGGTATAGGCTCTATGGCTTGGGGTGTAAACCTTCAAGCCTAAACATTATGAGCCCTAAAAACCCTATAGAACGCCTATAGGACCCATGTATTATAGAATCCCTACAACCTCCTTGAGGCATCCCTTATGCGAATCTGTGGATCCCGTCCCTGAGGGTCAAAGATCTGAAAGACCCACTCCAGAGCCTCAACCTGTGCCATCGCAGGGAATAAGAGAGTTTTTGGTAACCCCAAACTCCAAAATCAAGAGGTTTCTTAGGGTTTGGGGTTTACGACCTTGGGCTTAATTTGGGTAACTCCAACCCCCCAAGCTAAGAGGTTTGGGGTTTAGGGTGTAGCATCTTATGACAGGGATTGGGGTTGCCGAAGCCTTCCCATCATTGCAAGGAAGCCTGCAAAAGAGCAGATGCCACTTCCCGAAGAGGAGGGTGAGGAGACGTATGCGCCTGTCTGGGTTTAGTTCTTATAGGGTCTTTTGGGTTTAGGGCTTAGGGTTTTAGGGGTTTACCTGTAACCCCAACCACCTAAAGTTTAGCAGTAGTTTCCCCCTAATCAATAGGTATATCACCAAAACAGCTGTGGGTGGTTGGGGTAACACGTAGGGCTGAAGGTTTAGGCCTTGTTGAGGATGAAGGATGTATGTTGGTATGGCTGAAAAAAAGCACGTGATTTCATGTAAAAGGATGTGAGTCAGGATGTTGAACTAGTGCCATGGCCTCTATTTCAGAGGGTGGCTCGTTTAAGTCTAAGCCCTCAATATGACCCTCATGATAGACTCTATTGTGGGGGCAGGACCCCAAGTCTAGGGCTTACGGGCTTCCCTTGCAGCCTTAAATCCTAACCCCTACCTAGAGTAACTTATATACCTAATAAATGGGCTTTGTACTCAATATTCGGGTGCCTTTACTTCTTATAAGGGTCTAGGTTGCTCTAAGTACAGCCCTAAAACCAAATAAAAAATCGACAAAACCTACGAAAGAGAGCAACCCTTGAAGCCCAATGTCAGACTGCCAGGACTTCGGAGTCCCAGCAGCAGCAGCTTGGTGCATCAGAATTTTTGGGCTATAGTCCCCCTTAAGTAGATACAATATGGCTTTGGGTATATTATAATAGGATTCCCATATACCCCATATTCTATCTACTTAAGGGGGACTATAAGGGTTCACACGCGCCAAACTAACATTGGAAGCACAAAAGGGGCCCTGCAGTGACTGCGGCCCTTTGCAGAAAAGAGTGTTGGTGTGCAGGCTTTCATGTTAGCTCGGAGGATGATAAGGCGGTCAGGAGTTGACACAGACTCAACGGGTCGGGGGCGCAGGGGTGGGGGAGCTTTTGATAAGCATGGCCCATGCTGACGTGATCAGCAGAGCATTTGTGTAAATGAGGATTCAGTGGTTTACTATAGGGCTTGCAGTTTCACAGGCTCATCTTGTTGGGCAAGTGCTGGCATCTGGTTTCACAGGGCAGGAGATGACTTGTGGTTTTTGCTGGTGTGTAGGGTCATAGGGTGTGGTCTCACGAAGCTTAGCAGAAACGAGGCGGATATTTGCGGCGAAATGGAATGCGTGTTTACTACTGCGATGGCAAGCCTATCAGGGAAGCCCTAAACCCTAAGTCTTAGCCTCTATAGTCGTTTAACAGCCTGGGCATGAGCTCCATGCTTTCAACTTCCTGACCTCTTCATCACCCAGGCTGCAAGCCTAAGTGCGGTCATGTGACTCTGAGGGAGCGTGCTGTTGAAGCCCGTGGTCTTTCTGTGGGTCAAGGCTTGGGGTTTAGGGAGCTTAGGGGTTGTCCTTCTGACTTCTCTTCTACAAGAAGGAGGTTCTTGGAACCCGATGCCCCAAAAGAGGGACCCGATACCTATCACGTGACTCCAATACGGTCCTGCTTTTTGGGCACTCGTAGCGAACCATCTCCCTTGCATAAAGGCTACTTGGAGCACTCTTAAGTCTTCAACAAGTTATGTCTTTCAAGCGACCAGTCTTGCCTAGACAACTTTTTGAGAACCCCTCCTTACTGTATTTCCAACGCATTGCACTGCAATTTGAAATCCTCGCAGAAACCCTAAGCCCTAAGCCTACAACCTTCAAGGTGCACGCAGACATGAAGGTTTCCGGCGCGACTGCGCAAATGGGTCATCCTGTGGCGCGCTTGGAGCGGGTAGGGTAGGTCTAGCGTTCAGAGTCTATGACTTATTTGATTTCAAAAGGGGCTTGGCAGAGGCTTCATGATTGATCCTAGCATGTCCTAGCTTTCCATAACCGCCAAGCCTAAATGCACTGGATCTTACAAGGATTAGCAGACTTCTTCACTGGTTTGACCCCCGGATGCTTTGTGCTTTTTCTTCAAGCAGTTTTAGTTTCCCTTGTTGATTTCATAAGGGCGCCATATGCCAATATTTTCCAAAGGGCGCTCAACGCCAACCAAATTTTATCAGGAAGACAATTTTCTGCCTGACTACAGGATATAGGGAGCGCAACGCATATGTAGAGACAAGTGCCATAAAGTTATCACGTCTTGCCGCGTGCTCCTTGGTTGAAGAAGCCTCATGTGTGCTTGACACGTAGCCAGGACAGAGCCTAAGCTAAGAAATCCGAACCCTTTTCAAATCTGAATTGCCAAAGAAGGGGGATCCCCTTTTTCACAAGGCTTCTCGGCACAATACATGGTAGGCTGTCAAAACTGTGGTCCCTCCCTGGGCCCACACTACATTATGGCCGCTACTAGGTAGTGTACACAAAAAAAGAAGCTGTATTTTTTGTCAGCCTACCAACTTCTGCGCTGCAACCCCTATGAATTGTTCCCTTGGTTCTCCACTTCTTATAGTCCTAAACTCTAAACTCTGAATGGTAGTTTCCATAAACAGGGGGCCATGCTAAATACCCCAGAATCTCATTACTCTTATCATAGGGGCCCCAAGACGGGACTCGTTCAGGGCACCACCAAGGGTCGACATGTTCCCAGAATATTCGCAAATAGGAACCCATGCCCATTGACTCTATGGAAAAAAATGGCGTAGCTCACATGAGTTTGGGCGACCAGAAATCATATGGCCGAAGCCCGTCCTCGCCAGGTGTGAGGTACATAGTCACCCTAGCTCCATGGCAGCAACAAAAGCAGAAATCGTTAGGGGCCTTCCAAAACATTCCCGCGGCTCTGAAACTTTTGGAAACCATTCTGGGACACATTTCAGGGCTTGGGGTTAGGATGTACGGTCTCTTCTCTGGGTTGTTCTAGGCAGCAACCCCTTATGTAGAGCTTCTGGTTGTTCTAGGTGTCCGTGAAGTCTTTTGGATTTGGAGTGCCCATGTGAGTCTTCATGCCCAGTGCGGCTTCAGCCACAGTCGTTCTACATAGATCTACTAGCAAGCACAAACTTCCTGAACCTAGAGCGCAAAGGTGTGGCCCTAGTGGATCAGATTCCAATATGATCTTTCTGTACTCCGAAATGCCGCCAGAGTCAAGGGGCGTAAGCCGCTCGCTAGATTCAGAACATGGTAGAGTGTCATTCTTTTGTCATCCTTTTCTCCGATAGCTGCATGGTGTAGGGATTACGGCTCAGGGTCGAGGGTTCAGGGTTCAGGGCTCAGTGATCAGGGTGTGATTTTTACGGTGGGAGTATTTTGAGGAGCTTGCATATGGGTGCTGCATGTTGGGTGTGGCTTTGTTGGCAAGCCGCTTCTGGTAGGTGACGGGTAGCATCCAAACACCCGTCAGTTCCTCACCACGGTTCTGGCGTTGCAGTTTTTATTTGTGGCACTATGAATGAGGGGCCGAAATATAGATCTCACTACATAAGAACAAATAGTAATCGTTACTATAGGGGCGCCCGAAAATTAAGCTGACATGTTTTTGAAACTCCCATTTCCACAGGGCTCGAGGCCCAGCAAAACACAATTATTCTTTATTATTATGTGTTATAGTTTTTCATTACTACTACTATTATATGTTATGACTTATTATTGTTGTTATAAACCATCCAGTCTTGGAGTATTTTATGTGGGGAGGTTAAGGTTTCCTTATGAGTGTGAGGTGCTTAGCTGCGAAGGCTTTTTTGTTCACGCACCTTGCAAGAAAATCGGTACAATCCCACGAATGGAGGGCCCCTTAGAAACGTCCCGAAATACAAGTTTCCTTCAACAAAAAGGGGCCCACAAAAGCAGTCATTGATTTGTGGGCATTTCCTCTTGATTCGCTGAGGATGGATCCAACGAAAAGCAGTTTGGGATCGACTTTGAGCTTATCGATCCACTCAACTGTCTTTTGGCAGCTAAGGAACTTCCTAGTGATTTGAGCGAGTACAGAGATGGAAAGCAGCATGGGCGCTACCGTAGGGCTTGGATGTATTCTTTTATTTCCTCTACGAACCACTGCTCCAAATATGATGTCAGTTGCATAGGGAAGGAAGCTGGCCTAGTTGCAAGGAACTGGCACTCGAGGTCATGTATGACTCAGCTAGTATATCAAGAGCCCATTCCACAACCTGATCCAAACTTCGGGGCATCATGACATCAGAGGTTTAATGGCTTGCAAGAGTTGGTAGGGAATGGCTTAGGGAGACCCTCATAGGGGATTCTGCAGGGACTAGGGGCTGCTATAGGGATCCACTTCCTGTCTACTTCGCGCCATGTAGCTTTTTCATTCTGAGGGGGTTCTGTGTTGGGGCTAAACCCTAAACCCAACGTTGGGGCTATCCTAGCATTACATGGTAGGTTACCACAAGACACAATGAGACACCCTAAACCCTAAACCCCAGTTGAGGGGCCGTTTGTATTGGTTTTTTAAATGGCTGCATGGATGTCTACGATCCTTGTGGGGCTACGCCTACTTGGAGAAACTTCCGCATCAAATCAAATCGGCATATGTTGAAAAATAGGGCTACATTTTTGGGTGGATCCCTATCGTGAAGATCATAGAATATTGAGCTCCTCCCATTTTGGGAATTTATTACGTATATCTACCTGCAAAAGCTTGCGACGAATGCTATCATGCATGTAAGGGCTCACGTTTCCAGCATCCTGCAATCCGATCTATTGCTGGATCGGGAGCTACCTTTCTTGGTCCACGCACGGTTTGGGGTTCATGGCGTCAAGGGTACAGCGTCGAAGGTTTTAAGGCTGGGGCGTGTAGGGTGCTAGGATGCAGGTTGAGGGTTTCTGCGGTCAAGAGGTTTTGCAGCATGTTGCAAATTGTAGGGTGTAGGGCATGTAAGGTGTTGCATAATTCCTTCCCATGACTGCAGAGTGCGGACCAGGTTCAAGACTCAAGACTACAACCTTAAACTCAGGCGGCAGAGATCGGTGCTGAGCTTAAGGGAGGATACCATGCCGCAAATCAGCATGGAACCCCGTAGAGCCCCGGCTTTAAAAAGGACAGTAGTCTTGTAGGCCCCCTTTAGCTTGAGAGAGACAGTAGTCTTGTAGCCTTGTAGCCACCCTTTAGCTTCAGGAAGGGTAACGTTTGTGACTGTGAAGTCCCGATGCTCACAACACCTGTTGCTTTTGCTTTGCATATGAGAATGCCACAAACAGACTCTAAATAGGAGGGACCATGTACCTCTCTTTAATGGATACAAGGAGGGTCCTGGTAGGGAATACTTGGGGGCGGGCCAGGTTTGGGTTGTAGGCGCTGCAGGACTTCGACGACATACAGGACCCCAACTGATTTTGGAATGTGTTCGGAAAAATCCCCAGTCTCTCTATGGACAAGATCCTGCTGTTGTGCCGGCCCGTTTCCTTTAAGGCCTCGTTGGCGGCGTCGTCGATGAAGGGCTGCTTGGATGCACTTCGCTGGGAAGCGCCATCTAATAGCCGGAGCACGAAGCAGAACAGGTGGTAGTGACGTAGAGAGGAAGGAGTGCATTCCGCTAATGTTGTTGCAGCATTCGCAGAACCTTACATCAAGGGCCCCCTTCATTGCAAGTGTATGCAGGGAAGGATTAGGAACAGCGGGGGCTTCCTGCTTGTGGTAACTAACTTTAAGTCCTTCAATCAACGGAAGAGGGTTTGGAAGATCAGCCGCAGCCGTTGAAGGGCAAGCTGCCTCTGGCGACGCGTACATGTCATGCAAAAACGGAACCAAAGAAACTTACAACGCTCTAGAGCATTTGCAAATCCTGGTCTTTATGCGATTTCGACGGTCGGGAAGGAGCCTTGAGCCTTAAACCCCATACCTGCGTGTGACATGAGATGACTGACGAGGCAAGCTGCCACCTGGAATGCTTCTGTGCCTTATCGCGAGCGCATACGGCGGACCCCCGGCGCCAAAGAATGTCGGGCTTTGGGTTGATGCTGTGGGCTTGGGCTTCAGGGAGCAGATGTGCATGCTTTATGATGTGGTGCGCATCGCACAGATCCACACCCAAATCATCTTTAAGCACCAGCCAGAGAAGGTTCTGGAAACTACTGGCGCGCCCCAGTAAGCAAGAAGGCGACGCTGATTTGGGGCGAGCGTGTGCAGGGAATGAAGGCATTGCATTCGTGATGCCCAGCGGCAGTAGCAATCCTTGAAACTTCTTGAACGTGCACGTAAGCGAAAACCGAAGGGCTTTTAAGCGTCCCCATCTCATCAGAGAGGCATTGTCACAACCTTCTAAGCCCAAACCTTGCCTGCCGCGTGCTCGGCAAGTTACAGCCTGGAGCTCCAAAATAGGTAAACCCAGGGTTTAAGACGACTCTTACAACAGAGAGAAAATCGAAACCGCCATTCTTTTTTACCTTTGCAGTTCCCCTGGGGCTCAAGTCTACAAATAATACCTACATTGGGTACGGAACCTTATAAATAGTACCTGCATGGAGCCTTAGGGTGCAGGAAGGTCTAAGCACTGATCCCGAAAACTGAGTCCATAGAAGGTTCGATTGCCTTCGCCGCGTCAACGGAAAGACAGCTCCCAGCAAGGAGATAGTTTAGGGGTTTAAGGTTTAGGGTATAGGGGTTTAGGGTTCAGGGGTTTCCCAAAACTAGGAGTACCTTTTTCGGGGGTACCTATACTACGTATTGTCTCATTTTGGGGTCTAAAGTGGAGTCCCCCCCCCCCCTATTTAGGGGGAAAGTACCAGACCCAAAAAATCCTAACCACCTACATCGGGAATTCTGGCCTAAACCATATTCGAAATTCCTGGTATAGAAACCCCATTTTGTTCCATATGAATACTTGGGATGCTTTGGGAGATGGGTTGATGAGGGATGGTGGGTTGGACCCTTAGGCCTTCAGATTTGACCCTCGGGCGGTTGAGGGTTCAGGTATGAGCCCTAGTAAAAGGCGGTAATCCCAAACGAGGACCCTGAAGAGTTCCTCGTTGAATGCTTTTCAAGGCTTTATGCTTTCAGGGTCAGGGGGACTTAGTGAGTAGGTGAATAAGGGAGCTAGCCAAGGTTACTACATGGGTTATAGGACCTATTAACCTACTTTCTAAGTCCCCCTGACCCTCCAAGTACTGCTTACCGACTATCCTCCGGGTCAAGGGTTGAGAGTTAAGGGCTTAATTAGGCTTAATTAGGGGCTGTCTTAGTCCGCGCATTCCGAGCTCAACAAGAATCAGCCTCCCTAGGGGTCAGAGAGTCTTTACTCGCTCAAAAACGTTAGTACCGCAACAAAAGCAACGTCTAAGGTTTGAGGTGGCAGTCTGAGGTGAAACCCAAAACCTAAAGCAGAAGCATTTGTTTTCAGGCCTTGCTTTCCTGTAGCATATTCCTCCCCATAACCCTAATCCAGTGTTTTGGGGCCCTAGACTAAACCCTTACCTGAACGACAAAAGCAATTATGTAAAACAACTGCCCAAAACCCTCTAACACAGTTCAAAAGACCATTATTCCACATACTTTGGGGGTGAAGGCATTTTAGGCCCCTGATTAAACCTTGAACCCTGCACTCTAAACCCTAAGCCCTGAACCCTCTTTACCTTGGGGCTCCAAGTCTATCGATAATACCTACATTGGGCACTAAACTCTACAAATAGTACCTACATGGAGCCTTAGGGTAAAGCAAGACCTTGCCCTCTGGACCCTGAAACCCTAAACTTATATAATCCCATTGACGTAGTTTCCATTTTCTTTTCCAGCATCCCAATATCAAACCCTATATTGCCCTATCAAACCCAAGATAACCCCTTTCTGACCCGAAGCTCCTAAACCCTTTGGCTTTTACCCAATACAAAGAAACTCTGCAACACAGGACTTGGTGCAGACTTTAGTCCTTAGCTCCGGCAAGGTGGCTGGCCCGTACACGTCTACCAAATTTCGTGGTGTGAGGGGGCGGGATCTAGGATTTAGGGATTAGGGTTTAGTGTTCAAGGTTCAGGTTTTAGGGTTCAAGGTTCAGGTTTTAGGGTTCAAGGTTCAGGTTTTAGGGTTCAAGGTTTAGGTTTTAGGGTTCAGGCGTTGCAGGGTTTAGGGTTTAGGGTTTGGGGGGTTAGGCTCACCCTCAGTTGTACCACCCAGAGGGGTTACAACTTAGGATGCGAACAATGCAAGTTATAGGCTAGATTCTTCTTTGGGGGATTCTACTAGCAAATTATCTCCAACATTGTCCCAGGAAGGAAACGCACAGGAACCTGATATTCGGGGTTTAGGGTTGAAGGTTTAGGGTTTAGGCTTCAGGGTTTAGCACAGTTTGGGCAGGATGGTGTAGAATTAGGGAATATGAGCTCCTGTGTGAGGTAAGGCTCAAGCTGAATGTTTGAAGTTGTGTGATTTCGGGTGAACTGCGTTACTTCCGCATGAAGACAGTGAAATATTGTCACTTGGTTGGGCCACCTGAGGCATCAGTGATATACGGAGCAAAATGAGCTACAGTCTAAACTCCTTAAAGATGGGTTATATAGGGGTTATAGAGGAGACTATGATAGGGCTTATTCAGGGGGATACTTGGAGGTTAGACTATGGCTCATATGGGAAAGTCTAGATCTTAAGCTTCCACAATGGACAATCGGAGGCCCTGGCCGGCGCAGCAATTGCAAAGGCCACCAGAAATTTCCTCATGAGGGGTTTAGAAAATTGTACATGTTCTGGCCCATAAACACTGCATATCCCCATATCCCTCAAAAGACCAGCAGTTTCCATTTCATGTCCCATGTTTTCTTCCATTAGACCTTCCATTTTTTGGTAAGCTAAAGCCCTACCACCCTAAAACTCCTAAACCCCCTAAACACTCAACTTTCAACACCTGTACAGTGTGGTGAAGACTGCCGAAGAATACCAGGTTGAGTTTTTGCAGGATTCAGTTGAATTCAAAAGCTGAAGTCTATATTGACAGCTGAATAAGAGGACACGGGTAATTAATGCCAACCTCAACCTCAAAAGTTAGCACCCCATATTCTCAAATGGCTTTAAAAGGACTCCTAGTTCTGAGGGTTGGGGTTGCCGAAGTACCCCTAGCACAGTAGACTCAATCTCACTGACATGTGCCCTACCACAAACGAACATGGAATCCACCACAAGCTTTCTTATAGGGATTATACAGGAGGTATATACTGACATGTTGCTTCAGGGTTTAGGGCATACACGCCCCGAAATCAACATCTAAATGTTTAGAATACCGAAAGGGCACGGTAAAGACTATGTCCTTTTCAAGGGAGCTATATGAGCTATGGTCTAAACTTCTTAAAAGGGTGGTTACATAGGGCAGTATATGTTGGCTCTCTTAAAAGGGTTACTAAGGGGGATACTAGGAGTTTAGACCGTAGCTCATATGACGTTCCATGTTAGTCTGGACAAATTAGACCTCGAGTAGATACTCATAACAGGGCCTGATGCATCATACAGCAGCCTGAGTAGTGAATTTCAGGATGTAAACCCTAAACCCCAACCCTAAACCCTGTAAACCCTACAAACCCTAAACCCTAAACCCCAACCCTAAACCCTGTAAACCCTACAAACCCTAAACCCTAAACCCCAATCCTTAACCCTAAACCCTGTAAACNNCCTACAAACCCTAAACCCTAACCCACCGGGGAGGTGGATTTGGAGATGGAGCGCCCAACGGCATCTGGCCTTGGAGGGAGTTTCCTACCCTCCCCAAAACTATATGGGCGGTTTAGGGTTTAGGGGTTTAGGGTTTAGGGGTTTAGGGTTTAGGGGTTTAGGGTTTAGGGTTCCCCAAAACCTTTGTGGGATTCCCCTTAAGCAGGTTTTAGGTCTTAGGGTTTCGGGGGAGTCCTTTCTGAGGTCTATAGTCCCCTTAAGTGGAAAAGATAGGTTTTCAGGGGGAAATCCATATTTTATCTACTTGAAGGGGACTGCAGGCTTAGAATGTTTTCTGAAAGTCCTAAATAATGCCTGAAAGTTTAAGGTCTGGGGGATGTTGTTGAGATCTGCATTTAGGGTATTCGCACCCAGAAACTAGCTTGATTTAAGTTTGAGGGTTTAGGGTTGAGGGTGCCTGAGCACATAGGCCTTGCATGGAAAATGGACAAGGCTGCCCCAAAATTGGGGAGGACAAGATGCCTGTTTCCGGAAACTACCATCTCCACTCCTTCTTTTGAACAAATTGAAGGGCCTGTAGTCTGTGTACCGCCCTTCTCAGGGTTCCATTTAGGCCTGGGGGAGGTAGATACGGCAGTCTGATTTTGTGTATTGACATTGAATTTGTCACCGGCTCCTGGGTCTCACCTTAGTCGTTGGATGAAGTTTTTATAAGGTCAACCACAAGCAAAATTTGGAAATTGCTTCGCAAGCAACTCCAGACATGGACAAACATACAATTTGTCCATAGCCCCTCGACCTAAACCCCTAGACCCTATCCTGTGCTAAGGCCATTGAGGTGGAGGTCAAGCGACAGGGCCGGAAGCCACTTTTCTGAATGTGGAAGCCTGAAGCGGCCAAGGGGTTTAAATTTGGGGGGGTAGGGCCCAGGGGTTTAGGGGGACTAGAGACTTTAGGGGTTCAAGGTTGAGGGCCTGAAGGTAGATCTAGGGATGTTGGGCTTGGGATTGGAGGTTTTAGGGGTTGTTTCTTTAGTGTGTAGGGTTTAGGGGTCAAGGGATCTTGTTGGCCTGGCTTTTGAGAATATATTGGTATTGACGGTCCCGAAAACATGAGCCCAGAAGGGTTGCTCTGCAAATTGCTTGGTTGCTGCGGCGCCTAGGACCTTCTCCCATGAGTTTGACCCCCGGTGTTGGGATTTAGGGTTTAGGCGTCAGGGGTTGAAGTTGGAGCTACCTACCTAGCTAGTAATGGTCCGGCTTAGTCCGGAGCCATGGTCATTACAGGTACGAACAGGTTGGCTCCAATTTTTGAGCTACTCTGCTAGTAACAGCAACAGAGACGCTGAGACCATGACAGCTACAGACTACAGACAGTGGCACGCCCCAAACCTTGAACCATAAACCCTGCAACGCCTGTACTCTAAGCTCACAAACCAAAAATCCGAAGCCCTAAACCATCAACCCTAAACCCTGAAATCCTAAACCTGCAGACCTAAACCACGTGGTAGTTTCCATAGATTTGGAGACCCTATATAGGGGTTTCCCAAAATTACGGGTACCATTTTGGGGGTCCCCAGAATAAGGATTGTAATATTTTGGGGTCTATATTGGGGTTCCCTTATTTTGGGAAACTACCATATTGACCTGGGAAGCGGTTATATAGGAGATCATGTCGGGGAGTATTATTGGGTTTTTAAGGGGGGTACTCGGAGTTTAGACTACAACTCATATAGACCTGGGAAACTGCTATCCATGTAAACCTAGTCCCGGATTCCAGTACATGTTCCATGTCTTTTCCACGTGATTCCGCGTAAATGTATCTTTGGAAAGCCCTCCCCTTCCCCTCAATCCTAAACCATAAATCCCAAACCTAAAGTCCTAAAGCCTAAACCTTAAACCTTAGGTCCTAAACCCTAAAGCCTAAACCCTAAACCCTCAGTCCTATGGACCCTAAACACCCTAAACCCCCCTAAACCCTAAACCCTAAACCCTAAACAGTAGTTTCCATTTTCTTTTCCATTCTCCCTATATAACCCCAGTACACCCTAAACCCTCAACCCTAGACCCTAAACAGTAGTTTCCAATTTCTTTTTACACTATCCCTATATCAACCCCCGCACACCCTAAACCCTAAACAGTAGTTTCCATTTTCTTTTCCATTATCCCTATATAAACCCCACTAAATCCTAAACCCTCAACTAAACCCTCAACCCTAACTAAACCCTGACTCCTAAACCCTAAATCCTAAACCCTAAACCCTCAACCCTCATGTTCCTGACTCTACCAAGGTTAGGCCTCATGGTGGCGCCAAGCAAGTGCAACCTTGGCCTACTGGTGCGAGGCGCTTGAGGTTCAGGGTAGAGGGTCTAGAGTTGAGGGTTCAGGGTGTAAGGTTTAGTGTTAGAGTGTAGGCTTTAGGGCCTAGAGTTTAGGGGGTTTAAGGCTTAGAGTTTCGGGTTTTGAGCTTAGGACTCAGGGTTGGGTTGGTTTTATTGGCCCTGAGTGTGGGCCCTTAATCCTTGGGTCTTTGTTTACATTATACAGCCCTATAAGCCCAATTTGGGATCAAAGTTTGGACCCGGGAAACAGGTAGGAGCCCGTATTAGGTGCCCATAGTTGGGACCTGAGCACACAAGGTTTAGGGTTCACGGTGAAGGTTTTGAGGAAAGAGCTTCAGGATTAAGGCTTCGACGTTGAAGGTTTAAGATGTAGGGTTCAGGGCTTAGGGTTTTGGATACAAGGTTTAAGGGTTTAGGCTTAAGGGTTTAGGATTTAGGGTTGTGGGTTTAGCATTTAGGGTTTAGGATTCAGGCTCGAGGGTTTACGTTTAGGGGTTAGGGTTCAGAAATGACCTTCTGAGACCATGCTCTGAGGCCTTGCCCAACTTGGGCGGGGTGGAGTTACTGGGAGGTGGTAACAATGTAAAAAAGCATCTTTTGGGAATACTAAATGCCCAACACAATGCCAGTGGAACCGGGACAAGAATTGTTAATTGAGTGACTGGGTGGTCTGTTAATAATAGCAGAGGTCATAAAGCCAGAGTGCCATTTGTTCAGACATGGATTCGCTATTACCCCCCTCCATCGGCCTTCATGAGCCCTAGTTATCCTTTACTAACCCGCTAGGGCAGTAATGGAACCCCAAGCGCTTGGCTGCAGGCGTGGAGGAGTCGGGCGCCATCGCGAAGCTTGGTGATTCCAGGGCAACTTATTGCTGCTTGGGGTATAGAGTTTAGGATATAGGAGGATTGGCAAAGCTAATGGCAAGCTGAATGCAAGCTTGGGGTTCTAGGGGAATTCAAGGTCTAGGAAGTTTTGGAAGTTGGAATGGAAGAGTGGAAAGAATCTAAGAAGAACATGGAAAGTGCTCAGGGGGGCTAGAAGGGAATGGAGGTCAAAGTGGAATCTACTATGCTGTTGGGATGATATTAATCATATGGGAGCTACTATAAGGATCCATTCCTCCCTTTACATGCTAACGACCAGCAAGATAACAACAACCTTACTGGACCTCTTGTGCGAGTTACGTAGAATTTGGTCCCAAACTGCCTGAATGCCAGTTTGGCCACAGTGTTTGGGGTTTTGGATGCTAGTGGTATCAGCGGGATTTGGGGAGGGTTAGGGAAGATTCTAAGCTCTGTGGGGAGGTGGAGGGTTGGGGAGCTCATTCTGTGCTAGGGCCACAGCTGCAGGCAGCTTCATGAGGCCCTTACGCAAAAACAAGGAGAAGCTGTTTGAACAAAACATATCTTCTTTGTTTTATGATGTTCTGCGTCAAGCGTGACACTGCAGTAAAATACTTTAAGGGACGGTCCTGATCTTCGTGTTTGGTTCCTCTAAAGCCTTGGGATCGTCAGGGAAAATGTAAAGAGCTTGGACTTCGGGTCTACAGGTCCAGTAAGTGGAGCTGTCACAACAGAAAGTTGGGTCTGCGGCACACGCGCGCCAAGCACACATGTTGCGAACCCCCAGAACAAGGTATCATCAATCCTCATCTCTGGGGCTCCCTAACAGGATTCCGTTGAGCCAATGGGCATAGAGGGAGAAGGCTTAATCGTATGAAACGTGAGGTAGTGGGGAAAGAAGAAAAATACTAACCACCAACAAGTTACAGCAGCAGATGGGGACACCGAATCGACAAGATGCCAAGGAAGCACAACCGCAGTGATGGTGTGGATTATGTGAAGGCGACCCTGTTCCAGGGTTTGCCTTCACGAGGGGTGGCAATGCCTCTCATAAGGAGGAGTGGTGAAGCACACGGACGCCTTTCTATGGTCATTCATTAAAATCAGCGCCCTAATGGCTGGGGTATGTCACAGTGCCAGCCCATGTTGTTTCTGACCAGGTGATTTACAGGCGACTGCGTACATCATTAGTCCTCAGTTACAGTTATGAATTATCAAAAATATGTTTTGGGGGCAGGAGATACAGTTATCTGTTTTGGTTGCTGCTGGTAAGCACTACCCTATGTCTGCTCGGTTGGGTTAACACTTGATAAACGCATTTTTTCCCATTTTGATGACCGTTGTTACCTCTAAGGCCCTAGCCAAAGCCCGTAGATCCAGAACCCCGACTATTCCTCTCCTCGGCAACGACCCGTGCCATCTCCTCGCAGATGCAAACACGTATCGGTACACCAGGTCCCCACTCCAATGAATGGGTGTAGAAGCACACTGGGTAGTGAACAGGCCCATTTGTAAAATGGTAATCTCCTGTCCTCTATTGTAATTGCCATTGTAGATGACACCAGTGATCGCAATATGCCAGCTTCAGAAGGATACATGCTCTTGGTCCCCCCTGTAGAGTTTAGGGTCTCAGCCCATATAGAGCCCCCCAACGACCAAATCTTCCAACCTCAGTGGCAGATCCCCCGCAACATCCTCCGTGGCCTTTGAAACTTTAGGTTCGTCTTTTGGTTTGATAGTTGATTCCATTGGTTGTTCTCAGCTGTCAAGCTGGAGGGATGTGCCTATCAAAAAGCCTGAAGATTTGACCGGAGTTTGGTACTGTGCATAAACACGTCTGGCCCCGAGCCCTACACCCTAGACCTCTTGAGGGCCGGGGGGTTTCATGTTCTTTGGGTACGACTTGACCGGATTTGCCTTGTAGGGAATAGAGGAATTTGCGGCGTAGGGACGACTTCCCACCTAATTCCTATCTCATCCCCAGGTTCATGTCGTTTGCCATGTTCTTTCGTATTCGCGTCTTCATTATCCTATAACTAGCCAGTCCAGTTCCCTACTCTTCGCCAGAAGCCTTGAATTCCAAGCCTTCAACCCTAAAACCGGCAGTACTGACTAGCACAAACCCTAAGTATGCCCTTAATCCGCTTACCCCTGAGACCTAAACCCTAATCCTGATCCCTGATTCTCAGCCACCCCTGTAACCCCTTGATGTTGAGGTGCTTCTCTACTACGCTCTAAGTGCCAGTGCCTTTTGGTGCCAGGCCAGCGATCGACTGGTGGCTGTCGATGGCCAGTTTCTGACACCCTCCGCCTTGGCCGCTTGTTTAGAGTTTAGGGTTTAGGGTTTAGGGTCGAAAGGCTTGTGGTGTAGGATCTGGGGTTGAGAGTTTGGGGTTTAAGGATCAGGGGGTGGAGTTTGGGGCTTAGAGTTTTGTGAACTTTTGTGCTAGAAGGCTTCAAATACCCGCAGAGAGTTTTCTGGTTCCCTCTAAGCCGGGTTGTTAGTGGATGGACACAAGGACTTGACAAGAAATATTGACACCCCAAACCCGATAAACCAGGAGAACCCACCCCCCCATCCCCCCCCATCCCCCCCCATC
>CAJNIZ010002102.1:82894-105055 GCA_905231905.1 Symbiodinium pilosum | reverse complement strand
CCCCCCCCCCCCCCCCCCCCCCATCCCCCCCCATCCCCCCATCCACCCCATCCCCCTCTCCCGAATTCTAGAAGCCAATTCTGGTTCGGCGGGTCTGGGAGCTTCCAGAAATGAGAGGAGTTCCAGGTAGCTGCCTTTACAAGAGGCCTATTTTAACTTCATAGACCCCCTGGCCTACATTCCCAAACCCCATGATCCCAGCTCGGTTCCCGCAAGCCTTTACCTGTAGCCCTCATTACCTACGCTCGAGTGGAAGTCATTTACTGATAAGCCACGCATATATTCATAGATAACCAATAAGGCTGTAGTTGAGTGCAATCCCCAAATCCTAAACCCAATGGTGGCTCAAGCTAAGCCTTAAGCCTTGTGATTTGGCCTGCTTTGAGGCAAAAAGCTTGCTGCCAGACCAGTACAAGCTCACAATCTACAGACTTTGTGTTGCACTTAAGCACAGCTCAGGGTTTAGGACTTCATGCTTATAGGTAGACATAGGTATACACACTGTGCATCTAAGGGGGTTACAGGAATATAGAAGGTGTCGTTCATGTAGGGATATCTAGGGTCCGTTAACGGGGTGCTGTAGGGGGCCTTACTGGCAGACAAGAGGGAGTGGGGGGAGTGGTGACAATTTGTGGGACATTTCTTTGTTTGGTATCTAGGCTCCTCTCCTCTGACATTCAGGAAGTCAAGCGCGGTTTAGGGATTAGGGCTTGAGCTTTTTGCAAACTGGAGCCTAGGGGGCTTGAGGTATGTGTATGTAGGGTTTAGAGTCAAGATTTTACGTGTGTGCGCGGATTTCGGTGGTCTGCCTTTTGGACTACATAGGGGTTATCGTGCTGAGAGCTTCTAAAACCGCTAGCGGCGGGTATGCAATTTTTTTTGGGGGGAATCAGGAACCCCATTGCGGGGCATAATCTTTTAGATGTTGAGCTTCATAAGATCTGGGAATTTTGTGTAGATCAAGCTACCCGAAGGCTCCAAGGAGTATAGTGGGCTTTCTGAGCATTGTTGGGGTTTTGGGTACTCAGGTTCAGATACCCCATCCTGTTGACCCTCTTTGGGAGGCCCTTCTTCTGTAAAAAGAGACACCTTGACCTGAACTTTTCGTTCCAAGCGAAAGCAGTCCTTAACCCATTTTTTGATTCAAGGCGAAGGAAGTCCTTCACCCCATGAACGCTACAAATCCTGAAAAACCGCTTACCACCCTAAACCCTAAACCCTAACAAACCCAAAAGTAGGGTGGCGCACTCTGGAGCCCAAATCTGTGACATTCTGCCAGCAAAAGTCAATTGTTTGAGCCCTTTGCTCTTTCGCCCGGAAGGTTGTTTTGATGCCCCATCTGGTAGCAGGTAGAGATCTAAGGTTTGGGGTTACCCTAAACCCTAAAACCTAAACAAGTAGAGATCTAAGGCTTGGGGCTTAGGAGGTCCAACCTTACTCTTGGTGAAACAGCAAGGAATGAACGAACGCCTGATAGCAGTCCCTATATCTTCGGAAATAATGTAAGCTGTAGTCAAAACTCCTAAAAGGGGGTTATATAGGGGATTGTGCTCTCATGGGTTTCATAAGGACCCTAGACCCTAAACCCAAAAACCCCTAAACCCTGAGCGCTAAACCCTGCCCTAAACCCTAAACCCTAAACCCTAAACCCTAAACCCTAAACCGAAAAAAAAACCTGATCCCCTAAGCCCTATAACCAGGATACTTCTCGGAGCTTTGAGCGTTTGCTGCGGGCGACAGCCGGGAGATGCCCTTGAAAACAAAAGTGGTTTTAGGCCTTAGGGTTTAGGGTTTAGGGTTTGGGTTTAGGATTGAGGTTTTAGGGCTTGGGTTTAGGATTTAGGGGTTTAGAGGTAATAGCTTGGGTACCCACAGTCTACCTAAGTCCAAGATTCTGAGTGGACTCATCTGGGTCACTTAGCTCAGAAAACCCTACACCTCGTGGCCTAACAACTCCTCACCCACAACATAAGACAGGTGAGAACCGAGGAGCAGTCCGAAAGCATGGTTGAGTATAGCTCCAAGTCATTCCAAGTCCCAAATTCATCAAGCGCTGGCCCTACGCCTTGTAATGTAAGACCGGGGCCTAGATGACTAGTAATAATTACTGCTCCCTTATAGTGACCTACGTATCTGTATGAGATATTATATCCCCTCAAGTCGTATTGAAATCATTCAGGCCCTACAGTCTACAGTAGTTGCCACAGGGGCCCAGCCGCCCGCCGAGCATGCCATATCAAAGTTCCGTCTGCTCAGAAAATTCTGACCAGACCTTTGACTTGGAGGTCCATGCTTGCTTGGCATGTTGGATTTAGGGATTTCGGGATTCGGGTTTATGCCCCTCAGGAGCCGATTCCGTTCAGTAGGGGTCGGCAAGATCCTTTCTTCTGCTTCTTCATACGCCGAACTCGTGCGAGGCTGCTGATCTGCGCTTTTTTTGGATCTGTTTAGCGAAATCCAACCAGTCCGTATAAGTAACCTTCAAGCCTTCCAGGCTAAGTAAAAATCCAATACAGACTTTGCAAAAGACCACGAAAGCCTTAGATGCAGGACAGCCAAACAACATGGGCCTCCTCCAACAGCCCGCTAAGGGGAGTGAATACAGACCCAGGGAGGTCCACGGTGCAGCAGGGATGTCCCAAAGTCGAGGGTCCCTTGCTGTGCTGCGCATATACAGTAGATGATGCAAAGAGAAGAACAACAACAAGCACAGTATATTGGGCTTACGGTCTTAGAGTCTAGGCCTTTGGGTTGAGGATAGGTATCTGGACACGTAGGGTTCAGTTCCATGGTCCTAGGTTGTAGCAGAGAGACCTCCCTGGTCGCGTCCGGAGCACCAGAGCATCGAATGCGATGCCATTGCATGCAAGACTCAATGAGCGCGGCATGGCAAACGCTGCAAAGGGCTCACAAAAGATGTGCATGAAAGCAAGAACCTCATGCAGGGTGTCATCCCGCTAAACATGGCCCTTTTTATAGCCCCCGGAGAAGACACAGAAGTCCCGCGGGTCCCAAGCGGCACCCTTGAGACACCCACAGCAGTTGCGAGTTGTGTCGGTTGGGTTATGATGATCTTGAATCGGGCTTCGTGGGATTCATCGCAGGTCTTCTTACCGCAGTTGTAGCCCAACTTGCTAGAACTAGGAGCCCCGCATTGTACTGGTACAGGGCCAGTAGGTCTTCAATTGGCTTGTTCTACTGGCTCTTCTTTTGTAGGCTTTTCCGCATTGCAGGTAAAAAGGAACCCAAACCTAACGATTCGTTACTTGTCATATAAGGCTTTGAACATATTGCCTCCTAGCTTCGTAGTTATTCAGGTGTTGGGTTTCTCAGATTTTGGAGTCCAGGTGTAAGGTCTATAAGATGATTTGCAGAGTTGGGTTTGGAGGTTATAGGGTTCAGGTTTTAGAGTATAAAGTTTTGGTTTGGGGTTTGGGGTACAGCAGGTTCAAGATTTGGGGTCTAGGGTTTAAAGTCTTGGTTTGAGGTTCAGCAGGTTCAGGGTTTGGGGCCTAGCTTGCCTTGAAACGGAACTTTGCAGGCGGTCATCACGAGACAGTTGTGGTTGCTACCGTCTCGCCAAGTAGCAAGGACTCGGGGTTAAGGTTTAGGTGGGGAGCCCTAAACAATTACCCTATGTTCACTTACATGAATGATGTTGGCAGTTATTCAGGCTGCTGAATAACCCAAAGGGTCAACGGATTCCGGACGGTTAAGGGTCTAGGGTTAGGAACAAATGGCAAGACCATCATCTTTGCATGGGCTATATGCCACTGGTGTATGGTAGGTACCAAATCTGCTTGTATAAAAGGGCTGTGGCGCAACCCCAACCCCCAACAGCACGAGGCTACTAATTGTGGAATCCTATCTTCTTATAAACTTACCCAACCCTATAGACCTTAAACCCCCCAAAGTACCAATCTAGCAGCTGAGATGATCGCCTTGCATTTTTTGACTCTATTATAACACTCAGCGGCTACCGAGTCCAAACTTCCACATGGGTATAGTTTTTGGTCCAGGGGTTGGGGCATTTTGACCACCTTCTTCAGACAAGCAGTTGGAGTCGTCAAGATGTATAACTGCCTCCATCTCTGCTACACTTTGTTTATGCAGCCGCCATCCATCTGATCTAACGTGCCCGAATTCGTGAAAGGCCCTACAAGCTTTCCGTCCTAAATCAGAAAAGCGGGTGGCATTAGCAAAGATTTCATGGGTTTCTCAGGTGTCTGTGGATACTCCCAGAGGGCCGAAGGGTACAAGTTTACAGACCTCACAGCATTCAACTGCACCCTTGGCCTACCTGAGGTCATCGATTTCAAGTTCCTCAGAAAGCAGAAAGGCCGCGTACTCCAAACATCCCCCAACACCTCAGAACCCAAACCTAAGTCGGTGATTCCCAAGTGTAACTTCGCAGGACACGTGCCCACACCTAAACTCTACATGGTAGGTTCCCAGAATAGGAATATAAGCACCAGTTTACATGTAAGGACTCCCAGAATGGCATCCCCAATTCTAATTCTAGGAAACCCCACATGTAACAGCTCATACCCCGAGAGCCAGGACACGGAGCATTCGCTCAACACCTTGCGGCATGCCTGCATCATGGATGGTCAGGGCCAGGCGCACTTGCCAGGGTTCAGGGTCTAGGGTTCAGGATTTGGGTTGGATTAGGGTTTAGGGTGTAATTAGGGTTTAGGGTTTTAGGTTGGGAGCTTTTTGGATCTAGGGCCTCTCCGGACATTTCCTTTGTTAGCCTTTTCGTAGGTGCCTTAAGTTCTGAGGGGTGCTTTCTCCACAAAACCTGACAAGGGATCAGAATGTCGACAGACACCCATACTGGTTGTACAACTTGACCGATTTTCTATTGGGCTTTGTAAAATTACTGGTTGCTGTTAAGGAACTTAGTTTAAGCTACTTAACAGCAACCCAGTCATTTGCTATATATACCCAATATGGTAATTTAATCTAAGTTCCTTAACAGCAACCCAGATTGTGGATCACCCGGTTGAGAGGTCGCTTGTGGTAAGAGTTGGGTTTGAAATCACGAGTTGCTGCCAAGCAGTTGTTGTAGCTTAGGTAGAAAAAAGGACCAAGCTATGGCCAGGTTATGTCCACATGCCACTACGGACAACACAAGTGTCGCAGAATAGACATATAGTCCCCCTTAAGCAGAAGAATATGGCTTGGGTACATGTTATGATAAGATCCCCACGTATGCCATATTCTATATACTGAAGGGGGACTTTACCTAGTTTTGTGTGTTCAAAAAAACTTCACCCTGATAAGCTTTCTGAAGTTGCTGATGTTGAATGTATAGTCCCCCTTAAGTATATAGAACATGGCGTACATGGGGATCTTATTATAACATACCCAAAGCCATATTCTATCTACTTAAGGGGGACTGTAGGGATACCTTAAAATCTTAGGCCCATTTCTGGACTGGTTCACATTATCAGAAATCTGCTGCACGCTTTGGAGGTTATGCAGGGGGATAAAGCCTTAAACTGGATCATTGTTGACTACAGCCTTTCTCGATTGTATGGTATAAAGCTCAGTAAGGAATGTGAATTACAAAATCCTCATCAATCCTCATATAAAACCATCTTCCATTTCATCTCCTATGGTCTTTCTCATTTGGTTCTCAGCCAGTCTAGCTATTTACATGAAAGCCTGAATCCCTAGACCCTGACCCCCAAGGCCTGGACCGTGATCCCTAGACCCCACACTCCAAATCCTAATTCCTGCACAACTTCAAACCCCAAAACCCTGATCCCTAGACCCCAAACTCCAAATCCTAATTCCTGCACAACTTCAAACCCCAAAACCCTGATCCCTAGACCCGAATCCCCAAACCCTGTAATCCGTGATCCCTAAACCCTCAACCCTGAACCCTCACCCTAAACCCGAAGCCCTGTCATGCAGGGCAAAAGTGACAAGGGCTCCCATCTCTCTGGCGGCTCTGTCACCAAGGCAAGATTGAAAAGAAGGTTCAAACGGTGAGGCAAAAGGAATCCTCAATAGTTCAGGGTTTAAAGCTTAGGGAGGTTTAGGGATTGGTGTTTAGAGTTTAGGGTTTAGGGATTAGTGTTTGGGGTTTAGTGATTAGGGTGTAGGGTTTGGGGTTTAGAAATTAGGGTTTAAGGATTAGGGCTTGACCCTTTGGGCCGCCTACCTTCATGGGGGTGGTCAACACATACGGGGGCCCTCACATTAGACTTCAATTTATCGTACTCCAGAATAGGAGGCCATCAATTCTGGAAGATCATATTTTGTCTTAAGGTGTTTGGACAGGAGGACTGCGGAGCGTATGCAGTATGGAATCCTGAATAATTGCCTGCATTATCCCCTCATAACAACTAGTTTCGAAGACATGGTAGAATGCGTGCAAGTTTAGTCTAATTACTGCGTGTACTTGGAGAAAGGGCTACCAGGACTGGAAGCTTTAGCTGATCCAGTTGTCAAGTTGTCACTTAGCTTGGGCACATCAAATGCAAAACTGCAATCGCAGAGATGTAGCTGTGCAGTCTACGTCTGGACATGTGTAATGTTCGCTTGAAGCGTGGGTCTGAAATTCAGGGTGGAGTGCGGAAGCTCGCAAGTACCGGATGCACGCCGCTTCCCGAAGACGTCTTCCTATCGAATTCTTGTAATGGTGCAAGGGGCCGAACAGCCAGATAGTTGCTGCTAACTATTTCCATCTCAGCCCAGGGCATTTAGGCACCTGAACCCTCAGCAGGTACTTAAGAGTGAAGATCAGCAGAGGCGGAACTCGCTTTCTGACATTGAGATGCCTCCTTCTCCAAGTACTTAGGGAACCACCAGAGACTAGTCAGGCTCTGCAAGTGTTTGGGCGCTATAGGTTACTTGGAGGGTCAGGGGGACTTAGTAAGTACGCGAATAACCCCTATAACAACCCTCATAACAACCCTGCTTATCCCTCTTATTACCTACTTACTAAATCCCCCTGACCCTCCAAGTAGCCCTTTGCATGGGAGAATTTGACCCTTCGTTGAAAAGGAGCTTCTGGGGGAGATCGATGCCCGGGATCCCAGAAGAGAAGACAGGGCTGTCTCCTAAGTATCTCTCGTAGCATCACTTGGAGGGTTCCCCATAACGTGGGTTTATGGGCGTGTCGAGGAGGGATTTTCGTGAACATCGTGACAGACGCACATGTTGCCGCTATTACTGCGACAGCCACCGCCACCACTATTTCATACTATTTCTATCACTCCACCATTCTACTCTCAATATAGAGGTAGTAGCGGTAGACTCAACCCACAAAGGTTAGGTTTTGGATCGAGTCATCTTCTTGCTGGTGGTTGATGCGAAAGCAAAGGAAGAAACCATCATTGGGGACTTATTATAGTCCCCCTTAAGTAGGTAGAATATGGCTTTCTTTATATTATAATGAGATCTCCATATACCCCATATTCTATCTACTTAAGGGGGACTGTAACCCTAAACTCAACCCGAAACCCTAAATTCTATCTACCTAAGGGGGACTCTAGACTGGGGCTGCTACGGTGATTCATTCCTCCACTCTCTACTAACCAGGGTTTAGGGTTTAGACCCCACTGCTTGATGATTTCCGCACAAGAGACAGGGAGAAGTGCGTGGTCAGATTACAAGTTTGTAACATCGGTGGCTATCAGGTCATAACATGGGTGGTTCTCCAGGCTGATACATTATGCGTCATGTCCCTAGTGGCTTTGGGCTGGCCATGTGGGTTCAAGGTTTTGAGGGGCAAGCCGCTTTTCGACAAACATCTGCGGGGTTCAAAAGCATGGTTCTTGTTTTAGAGCACCAAGGCTGGCAGTTTTCTGAGGCTTATCAACATAATTGATCGGGTGGGGTTTTTACAATGAGTAATATGAGGACTGGAGGAAGAAGTGGGGGCATTCTCCAAGCAGATGGCCAAGCGGGCAGTAAGGCATTGGGCTCAAGCATCCATCTGGCAGCATGTCATCGACACGCTTCGCACATGATATGTGCTTAGGCTTCCTGGCACATGGTTGCGAAGTACTTTACTTTACATGCCAGGCTAGTGGTACCACACAAATCTTGTGAACTTACACCTGGTTTTCTCACCCGTGTAAGCTCCAACCGGCGCAGCAACGTTTGGTTGCAGTCGGTGTGGCAGCTCCTCCGCGTCTCATAGCCATGGAAGCCTCTCGTCAAAGATGGCGGCGGGTTAGTAGATTCGCCCACATTCGCCACAGATCGGGCCCTCTGAGAAATCCTGGCACTCCCTCATTGCCGTACTCTCAATTGAAATGCTGGCTATTGCTGGGATGTTTTCTGGGAGATCTTCATAATCGGGGCTCATCTCTCCTTAGCGTCATATTACAGGGGCCTCTGCACGCTTGCAAAGACATCACGTGCGCCTGTCCATAGCCAGGCGCCCGAAGAGTTCCCAACAAGCCCGAGATTCAGTAGATGCCCCCCTGGCCTTGTTGAAGCCCCACGGAGGCTTCTGGCGGTTGATACGATCCATGCTGTACGTAGTCCCTACGTAATCCCCAACAAGAATCTTTACATTCCCTTTTTGCGTTTCCCGATGAACAAGCAAAACTCTAACTCCCTAAGCCAGTTGACTGAGGTTACATGCGGGACCTTGACATTTCAGCCCCTGGGTGTCGGCACGAACAAGTGGGGCACTGACCCCGCAAAGCCACTTGAATGTTCAGATCTTTGGTCTTCTCTGGCTGTTCTAGGGTTTGCGTTTAGGGATGCTTTTGTTTGATGCATCTTAATTAGTCTGGGGAAGGATAACTTAGGCAGTGGGGGAGGGGCGAAACATTTATCAAGCAGCCTCTTTCCCGTTTCCAGCCTGCCTTTAGTGTCAGGCATGCCATTACCCATGCCTATCCACACGCCGCCTTAGTACGTTTCGCATACAAGCCGTAGTATGAATGTGACAGAGCCCCAACAGGTTTTACGAAACCGAAGTAGCCTTCCTAGCCACTTCCGTAGGTTCTCGGAGCCCAACATACGCGGTGCTTTCGAAACGTCGCTCTCGGCGGGTCCCATGCTCAGTTTTCCGCATTATGAGCCTGACTACTTTGCCAGTGACCATCCATTGTTTTGTTTTTGCCGTTCACTACGCGCCATGTGTAGCTTTTTGTTTCTGTTCGCGGAGGTTGTTTGTCGCTGAGGTTTCAAAGTTTGCCAGCACACGAAGAACTAAGTCAATGAGATTGCTGGATTTGGAAGTTGCCCAAAATTGTGGGGACCCCAATATAAAACCCCAAATACTATGATCCTTATTGTGAGGACCCGCAATGAGGTACCCCCCCAACGTTGGGGAAACCCCATTTTAAGGATCCTGTTCAGGGCTTAGGCCGGACGAAGTACTATACCACATTATACTACTGAGAATCCCCTTCTCATTCTTATACGACTCTGGTATTCTATTTTGGGTGGACCCCACCCACCCTGTAATAGTGGTATGATAAGAATATTGGAGGACCCGAATATGATCACCATTATTAATTCTAGCCACTATTACTGGGTGGGGCGGGTCCACCTGAATTATATTTTAATCACCCAAAACTCCTATCCCAATGTTTTAGGTCCCAGCAGTGCCAGAGATACCTGGAGCAAGCGGGGAAGGGGCATCACCACCTGGAGCTTAAGCTACTAAACCCCTAAACCCTTAACCCCTAAACCTTGTGCGAGAAGTCCAGCAGGCTATGGTACCCTGGGTCCGTAAGTTTACCACTTGCACCCGTGTTTGGCCTTCAAGTTCGGGCGTTAAAGCTTCTGAATAGTAACCACGTTGGGCCAAACAAATTCGAACAAGAGCCTATCTTCATCAAGATGTTGTCAGTCTTTTGACAAGGTTGTGTGGGATGTCTACCAAGCAAAACATTTCTTGCAAGACTCAATATGGTTTAGGGCCTCTAGGGTTTAGGGTTGAGCGTTTGAGGGCGTTAGGATTTCCATGGTCTGTACCACCGCCGCCAGTACTGTTCTTGTGACCGTCTATGCCTGCAAAAATGTTGTTCCCAGAGGGGCAAAGCCTCAAGAGGCAGTCATCAATCCTATTGTATATTGGTGCTCAGAGGACTATACTGTTCTGAGTCGTGGCGAGAAAAATCTGAGGGGCCTTGAGGAGTCTTGGAAACCTTGAGGATATGTGTGGATCACAAGGGGAGATTGCGGAGTTTGCCTGGGAAATGCACATGGGCAATGTTTAGGTCCGTAGTCACAACTTTACCGGGATTGAATTCGTTGACGGCGCTTTTTTAAGGGATCCCCATCAGACTGGCCTCAAACCCAAAAATGTTTCAGGATTTCATGGTTGGGCTGCATTCAGGCAGCATCTCCGGGGTACAGCCCAAGGGGGCATTCGACATCTCTGCAACAGTAGCAATTGTGACATGGTATTTTCCCAAAATAAAGGGACGCCAATAGACCGCCAAATACTTTAATCCCTATTATGGGGACCCCCAAAATGGTACCCCTAATTTTTGGAGACCCCCACATTGAGTTGGTTGCATCAAGGGAATGTCATGATCTCAGGCGTGACCCTGCTGAACACGGCGCAGCTGTATGGCACTTCCGAAAACTGCATAGGCGCCACGCAGGTTAGACTTTAGCGCTTAGGGTTTAGGGTTTAGGGTTCAGGGTTTAGGGTTTAGGGTTAGACTTTAGGGCTTAGCCTTAAACGCTAATCCCGACTGGAGCCTCATTGCAAGTTTCTGGACAAAATTCCAAGGCATGAGTTGCATGAGTCTTTTTGCAAGTGACTAGTACATGCCCATGGGGATGCTATAGCCGCCAAAACAGAGTAAGAATATACCTTCCGTGCGATTATAGTATCTTGCTACTCATGAGTAGAGCTAGCTCTTACTTGACTCAACCACTGTACATCTTAAACTCTACACAACCTCCGAAACCCCAAAACATAATCCTGCAAACCCAACCCTAAACTCCACATCCCTACAAGCCTTGCTCACTTAAATTCAACAATATCACTCGCCCCAAATCAAAAAGCATCAAGTCAAATCTATATACCTACATGTCCTATTCCGCTCATAGAACCTCTCTGAAGTAGCTGCCCTCGTGGTTACGCGTATAACCACTTTAAAGTAGGGCTTACTCAAGTGGCCTTGATCCTCTACCTGCCCTGCAGGGCAGCTGCGGGGGCGAGTGTCCGGAGGCGACAAGGCATGCCGGCCTCTGGAATCTATAAAAAATGTAGTCCCCCATTTGGGGTGACATTGGGGCTAGGGTTTAGGGTTTTGGTTACATTGGGATAATGCAAAATTAAGTGGAAGCTACTAGAATGGGTTATACAGGGATTATAGGGTATATGTTGGGGTTATATTGGGATAGTGGAAAATGAAATGGAAACTACCCTGTGAGAAGAAGTATGGTGGTTTGTACGTAAAGTACCTATATGTGAGAGGTTCTGATTTCTATATTGTTTCTTGTCACGCGGTGGCGCTTCCACAGGCCTGAACCCTAAACCCTAAACCAGGAACACCTGAAGGATTCCCAACACCACGCCTGCCCCTGAACGGGGCAATCGGGTGCCTGAACATGCAGAACGCACTACTCACAAAACTCTTCGTGCAGGGAACTCAGGGGAAGTCCTCTCTACATATGGTAATTTCCCAAAACCTTCTTGGGCGTCCCTCTAGTGAGGACTAGAGTATTTGGGGGTCTATATTAGGTCCCTTTGTTTTGCGAAGCTACCATATATGGATTTTGCAATGTGCCAGAACCCTATGCATACGAAATTCTGGTAGGAAAGCAATCAGCCATGAACAGGTTTGAAGCGATGCCGTAATTCCTTATGTGCGCGGCTGTAGACTTTACGGTTTTTGTAGACCTCGCAGACCTGCCATTCGGATGTATTGAACGTGCCGGGGACTTTGGCACAGCACTAAACCCTAAACTATAAACGGGCATCCATGGCTTTACCTTTAGAGATTCAGGCCTAAGGGTGGACCCAACTTGCTTCAAACATTCCTCCTTCCCTGCCAAAAAGAAGACAAGAGAGCCCGATTTCTCAGCTTAGGGATCAGTAGTGCATGCAAGGTACTGGTAGAAGATAGAAATTGTCCCTTTTGAGTTGACCCCAAGAGGTTAAGGGGTTCAGCGCCCAGCAAAGATAAACCCTAAACCCCTAAACCCCTAAACCCCTAAACCCTATACTCTAAACCCTGTGTAGACCATGAGACCCTTGTTCCCCAACATCCTACGTGATGAGGCCCTAGTGATCTCCAAGTTCGATGCCTTGGGGAAGAAGTCCGACCAGCTGATTCCGAGTTTGCAGCTTTGCGAGATGTGACGGGCTTCTTCGCGCTCAGGGTATTGAGGTTTAGGGCTTACAGACTTGCGCTATAGGGTATAGAGGTTTAGGGATTGGGGATATAGGGGTTCAGGGTTCTGGCTTTGTGGTCCGGATTCATGGTTTGTGAGATTGTCATCTTATGGTTGGCATCGTTTCCTCCAGTTTTCTCTAGGGGCGATTTCTATTCAGCACGCCCTTCTGTCTGTCGAGAACCAGTCTCAGATGTTTGAACGGACCCTTTGTCCTGCACCCGCAAAAACTTCTTTGGATAGGTCATGCCGGTCATGCCAGATCACAAGCCAGCTTGCCAAACAAAATCTACTGGGACGGTCAGGGGGACTTCGTAAGTGGGTTAAGAAGGAAGACAACTAGGGCAGGGTTACTACATGGGTCTACGAAGTCCCAGTAGAATCTCCCATTGTCCCCGGCCAAAGCTCACACATTCGTTGAGAAGCCCCCACACAGCTCTGCCTAGACTATCCGAGACATCATCTTGCAGCCATCCAATCCACATCACAGAGAATATGCAGCCATAAAGTTTTGCAGGGTTCCTGATAAGAAGCTGCAACTAAGTCACCTTTTCAGGGAAACCCCATGGTTCACAATGTGTTCAATATATGGTAACTTAGTTCAACCTTCTTAACAGCAACCCTGCTTGCTGGGGAGGCCTCAAAACCCCAAGCTCCTCAAACTCTCATCCTCACATGAGCAGTAGTCTAGACTACTACGATTCCACTTTAAATCCCCTATAGTAGTCCCCTATATAACTGCCCTTAAGGAGGTTAGATTATGGCTTACATTCCCCAAGGGCTTCAAAGGCTTGCGAGAACCACGCCAAAGATTTACAGACAAGCAGTAGGGCAGAGCGCAAGAACAATCCTACACCACCTGGAAGGCCTCTCTAGCCAACGACCAAGGTTTAGGGTTTAGGGTTTACGGGACCGTTGCCCTCCTTGAAGACATCCCTTACTTGGGTCAATCCCCCACCCAGTAATGGGTACTACACAGGACTATTATTGGTATATTATGGTCCCAAGGACTCCATGTTTGGAGTTATTACTGCAGGGGGGATTGACTTAACCAACTACCAAGAAGCCCTTCAAGGGAGGAGTCGGCGTCGAAGTGCGGCGTGGAGGCCCTGGATGGTTTTCTCATCCATCACCCAAAAGGCCGGGCACACACACACACACACATCTTTTTGAGCTTTAGGGTTTAGAATGTAGGTTTCAGGGGTTAGGGTGTGGCATTTAAGGTTTGGGGCTGCGAGCTTGATTATTGTTCAGGAGATGCGCGTCAGGCTTTCGGGATTGGGGATTATGGCTTAGGATTTTGGGTTCTAGGTTTAACTAAAGGCACGGGGATCCTAAAGTGGGGAGATAGTGTTGGAACCTACAAACTCTGCAAACGCCTCAACACAGGCTTCAGCCTCACAAGCCCCAGAACACTAAGTCCTCAAAACCCAGAATCCCGAAGGTTCAGTTCTGTACCGAAATGGCAGGATGTTTCCTTATGGCTTGCGAAAGCATATAGAGCCTATTTAGGGGGATACTAGGAGTTCAGACTATAGCTTATAGGGCTACTTAGGGCCTGCTGGGAATCCCTGAACCTCTGCCAGGTGACGCGGTGACGATTGCAGATCAGCTTGAAGCAGCCTACAAGAAAGGCATCTATCTAGGGTGCATCAGGTAAACCCTAAACCCTAGGAGCCAATTGTGGGGATGTTGGGGTCATGATTTTAGGGTCCCGGGTTCAGAGGTTCTCGAGCGTTTAGCGCTTCGGAATAGCCAATCAAACAGAAAAAGAATAACAACATGGACACTGGGGCCTACATGGGGGGCTATGCGAGGATCATAGTATCATAGGGGCCGGGCTAGTTGCCAGCATTATGGTCCCAGATTCCTTGCAGAATGGCAGTTTTGGGTACCTCAAATAGACTTCAAAATCATCTTGGCAAATCGTTTGGGCCCCTCCAATACTCTAAAAGGCTTAAGACTCCATATGGGCCATATTCTAAACTCCTAGTATCCCCCTTAATAACCCCTACGGTAGTCCCCTATGTAGTCCCCTATACAAACCCCCGTAAGGAGTTTAGACTATAGGTCATATGGTTTTAAGGTCCGTGATAAGGTTTGAAGTTTGCGGTTTAGGATTCATGTGCAGGCGGTAGGGTGCAGGCGTTTTTTTCCGGCTCCGGGTGTGGGGTGTAGGATTTACGATATAGTCCTCCTCAAGTAGATAGAATATGGCTTTGGGCATATTATAATAAGAGTCCCATCTACCCCATATTCTATCAACTTAGGGGGACTATATAATTAGGATTTGGGATGTAGGAGTCAGGGCTAAAATTCAGCTCTGGGTTGAGAAAACGGATATACAGGGATAATTGTAATGTTTATATGGGGTTATGTGGGGAGGGTTTAGGGTTTAGGGGTTCTATAGGGAGTATTTAGGGGATCATGGAAAAGAAAATGGAAACTACTGGGTATATTGAGTTTGGCTGTATCACCGTGGCACGGCACTGACTTTCTATAGTCCGCGATGGGTTATATAGGGTTTAGGGCTTACCTCGTGGACCCGGCACCCAGACGAAACCCTGCTGCAAAAACGGTCTGAGTGCCCTGAGACCCCTATGCAGCGTTGCAGGCGAAAGTCTGTAGAGTTAAAAAAAGGCTTAGGCTCTACCATCTACATGCCGAAAATAGGGACCATATACCCCTATTTGAAGGGTTCGGGAAGGGGGAAGGCATTATACTTCCTTTTGCAGGCTTGGTACGCAACGTTGGCGTGTCCAACTACGACGAGAAAGCGCTGAGGGAGATGCACGCGCTCTTGCAACTTGGCAGCCCGTGGTCACGATCTGAAGGGTGGAGTTTAGGGTTTAGGGCTTGGGGGTACTTGGTCCATTGAACTACGGGCACGTTTGCGGCACGCGTATGATGATGGGAGGTGGCAGAAAGGATGCCTCCCAAAATTTTGGGAATTCAAGGATTTAGGGTTTGGGGTTTGGGGTTTAGGGTAGGTATATAGTACATACCTGGAGTTTCCAGCAAGTCTGTCGGAATTTCTTGGTGTCGTGTCTGCAGCCCGCCAGCCGATTTTTTTACGCTGTGTAGCTCACGGCTGCGAAACTTCTGAAGCAAGGGTCAAATAAGCCTGCGCGATCTTAGAAATAGCTGTACAGGGCTACATGCCATGGAGAACCAAATGGAAAATGACAAGAAACTGACATGGACCAACTGTAAGACTCCTTTCCAAAATCCCCTAAGTAAACCCTAACCCTTAGCCCTATATGTGCGAACCTCCTTGTGCCCTAGGTATATACGAGGTACCTAGACAACACTTCGGATTTAATAGTTCTGGCCCTGGACCAAGGACACCATGCCAGAAGCTTGGGGTCCAAAGTAAATCCGGTTTAGGGTTTAGGGTTTATAGGGTCTCCCATGTGAGCTATACGTAGTCTAAACTCCTTAAGGGTGTTATACAGGGGTTACATGGGGACTATTTCAGGGCTTGCAAAGGGGGGATACTAGGAGTTTAGACTATAGCTCATGTATAATCCCCTTGCCCTCGTAATAAACCCACCACTCCTGGTAACAATAGATATTCTTCCTTTTATGTGGTAGATTCTTTTTAGGGGGTGCGGAGGCTTTGTATTAGGGGAGTGGATTTCAATGTTGCAGAATCTTACTCTCAGCTGCCTGCGCATAGGAAAGATCGCGGAGTCCCATTAGCAGCTTGGCTGACCTCAGCTTGTGCTGGTACTGTTGTTGGCAGCATTGAAGGCATCTGATGTGAGAAGTCTCCCAAGAGCCAGTGATATCAAATATCCCTTGCACATGTGCAGCGAGGTTGCAAGGGGAAGCTATCCTTCAGGGTCATGAACCTCCTCTTTGAGTCAGAAGTGGTGGACACAGTGGGTCAGGAATGTGGTTGGGTTTCGAGGTCTGAGGTTCTAGTGTTTCCTGGGAGTTCTTCAGGCCTTTGGGCGCTTGGCTGTTTTGGGCTATATGGGAGCCTTGATGCCGAATAAAGCCCACATGCATGCCCAACGCTAAACGGTGAAACTTTAGACTTGGACCTGAAAAGTGCCCTTCTTAGCGCAGCCGCCCTTTACGTGAGGTCAGGCCACAAGTAGATTAGTCTGGCTTTAAGCTCCGACCCCTTAGTCTAACATGGTCGTTTCCCCTCAATAAGGAAACCCCAATTTAGACCCCAATATATTATAGTCCCTTGCTTCTCGGGACCCCAAAAAGGTAACCCCGATTTTGGTAAATTCCCATGTGTCCAAGGTCTTCAACGAGGTGGAGTTTTCCCTGCTGCGGTGCTTGCCGCAGACGAACGGGCTCCTTCGCGCCTGCAAGGAACGGTGTTGAGCTTAGGCCTGTTTGGGGGTGATCATGGTAAAGGGCCTTCTAGATTTTTAGTATGTAGTTTCGGTGGCTTCAAGAATTGCAGGGCTTAAGTAGGGCTTTATGTTCTAGAAGGTTGGGTTCGGGTTTGAAGAATGAGGTTGGCTGCGTCGAAATCAGCCTGAATTTCCCACACGACTGTGTCCTGTTCGTTGGCAAGACGTGGGCTCTCTTTCCAGCAGCACTGATTGGATCTTGGACCCTGAGCCCTAGCCGCAGAGCATTGGCTGGAGGGGAGAGTCAGGTTGGGGTAAGTGTGATTAACGATCGTTCCACATATGCATTTGCAAGCGTTGGGGCGTTCCCTTCGATACCCAAGAACACTCTTCGGAACACCTGTAGATGTATATACATGCAGAAGCCTCCCGTCCAGGTTTTGGGGCTTCCCTGTTTTGATGCCCACGTGTGGAAGCCATCGGCACTCAGGGGATGTTAAGCCCCAAGTTGATGATTTCTTCCCAAAAAAGAAACGGTAGCTGGCACTTCCTTTCCGTAATTAAGGCTTAGGAGAAATTGGGGAAGCGGATCCCTGTAAACATGCCAAGCTGATCCCCATGTATGGCACGATTATAGTACCGAATTTTCGTTTTCCTGCTATATACACCAGCAAGGCCCTGCATCCAAAACCCTAGCCCCTACATATTCTTAAGGCCCCCGTAAGGATCCCCCACATATCCCTGTTTCCCTTCAAGAGGATTCCGGATATTTCCCTATAACCAGTCCTTTTAAGGCATCTATGAGCCCTTTGTCGGCACCCACAACATCCCTACAAGGTCTAAACCCAAACCCTACGCCTAAGCCCTACGTCCTAAACCCTAAAACTTAAAACCCTAAGCCCTAACCCTAGACCCTAAACCTTAAACCCTAAGCCCTAACCCTTAAACCCTAAAACCTAACCCTAAACCTAAACCCTAAGCCCTTAAGCCCTAAAACGTTTCGGGCTTTTGGATTGCAGGAGCTGGGGGTGACCATCCTTGCTTGGGCGCCCTTGGCGTCTGGAAGGCCTTGGGGCTTTGCAGCGCTGATGGTTTAGGGGTTGGGGTGTAGTGTTTAAGGTTTATAAGGTTTAGGCTTCAAGGTTTAGGATTTATTGTTTAAGGTTTAAGGTTTAAGGTTGATAAGGTTTAGGTTTAAAGGTTTAGGGGTTGTAGTGTTTAAGGTTTAGGGTATACAAGGTTTAGGTTTAAAGGTTTGGGGTTTAGGGTTTAGTGTTTAAGGTTTAGGGTTTATAAGGTGTAGGTTTAAAGGTTTAGGGTTTAGGGTGGTGGTCAATGAGTTTATTGGGGGTCGAATCAAAGGGTTTGTTAGTCGGGGTTGGATTTCAAGGGCTATAGGTCCACCTCAGAGTTCAGGGTTGAGGGTTCCGTCCCTAAACCTTAAGCTCTAACCCATAAAACCCTAAGGCTTAGGATTCATAGCGTTCAGAGAGGTTCGACTTCAGGATCTTAGTGGAGCCACGATGTCGAGGCCGAGGTACCAGATGCTGAAGCTAGGGTTTAGGGTTTGCAGTTTAGGGTTCAGAGTTTAGGGTTTAGAGCTTAGTGTTTATGGTTCAGAGTTTAGAGTCTAGGGTTTAGAGTTTAGGGCTATTGCAAGGCTGCAACCATTGCAGGATACAGTCCCCGTTACATTGGTAGAGTATGGGGATTGTATTGGGATAACGGAAAAGAAAATGCAGACTACAATTTAGGGTTTAGGGTTATGATCCCTTTTAGTAGATGGAATATGGGGTATGTGGGGATCCTATTATGATATACCCAAAGCCATGTTCCATCTACTTACAGGGGACTATAGGCTTGCAGTGTATAGTGTATAGCTTCAGCCTCCTGTAGACCGGTAATTGTGTGAATATGTGGATTTGTTGTTCCTGCGTGGGTTGATCCTGAGGCACCAGGCGAAATGAAGTAGGCTCAGAGGATATGGGGATTCTCCACATCATCACACCTACAGCCCCTTTCAATCCCAAATGAACCCCTTTAAGGGCCCCGAAGGATCTCCCTCAGTTTTTAGGGAGTCTCCCCACGTGTGTGTTAGGAAGGTGTGTGGCTTTGAAGGTTGGCAAACGAACAGTTGTGTTGAGCTGTACATTGAATACTGCCCCCACCCACTAATGGCTAGATGAGAAGAAACTGCCTTAAGACCGTTGAGGGCGTAGGGTTCAGGGTTATTGGGCCCTTGCCCTAAACCAAAGAGCTTCGATAGAAGTGTAGAAGGGCCGGGTTTGGGGTTTAGGGTTTAGGCTTTGGGGTCAGGCATTTCTTCCTCTACGGGGCTGCTGTTTAGATCAACAGGGTACAGGCTGAAGGCTTCATAACGGAGAATCAAGTGGAAGAGACAATGGAGACTGGGATTACATATGTTTACTGCAGTTGAAAATGATTTGCTATGACATGGATCTATCTTAAAAGCTGCCTCACATTCTATTTGGAGCTCCCATCCCTGATCTCGCTGATGTCTGAAAAGCCGCAGGCGTTCTTTTCCGCCTGTTAAAGTGCGACGGTATATTTGAAAGCTCTACTGAGGCATCAGGGAGAACTTAGGAAGAAGCTTAGGTGGAATTGCTGTGTGGCTTATAGGGGTTCTTAACGCGGTTACTAAACCCCCTAACCCTACACCCTAAGCCCGAAACCAAGTAGGTACACATTCCGTAGCCTGAAGCCTCGAGTGGTAGACCCAAGGATGAAATGCGCGTCATGGTGCAAAAGCTTTGGAGTCTGTCCCTTCCAGATCTGTAGCAGGGAAGCCTCAAGAATTAATGATACTTATCCCCTCACAATCCTGACATAGCCGTCGCATACTCATTAAATCGGGCTCTCCAGTAGGTGGAGGATGGCCCCTCAGATTCCAAAGTTTGTTGTAGTACATCCTGGACCCTAACCTTAAACTCTAAACCCCTAAGCCCTAAACAGGTACACCCTAAACCCCTGTTTGAGGCTTACCAGCAAGCCTAGCACGGAGCTCCTGACAGAGGCCATGGCTGATTGGGGCTTCAGGGTGCTGGGTTGCTGTAAGGAATTTAAATTAAGTGACAGGACTATGGGAACATAGGGTTGATGGTTCAGGTTACCACAATATGGGAATATGGGTTTGTAGAGGTCATGGTTTAAGTTGCCATGATATGACTATATAGTCAATAATGGGTTTTCCTTATTATAGTAACTTAATCTAAGTTCCTTAACGGCACCCCAGGGTTTGGACATGGTCAGGCTCCAAACCTACAACGAGGGTATGAATCGGTGTATGTAGGGGCACTTATACATATGGGACTGTCCCTTGTGGACCCGATTAGTGCATGGACGCTTAACAAATGTTTCGAGTATACTGGGGCAGGTGTTAGAGAATCTTATTTATTTTAATTACCCTTAATCCCACTATAATCTTCATAAAGCCATAAGAAAATCTCAATTGTATAAGGCCCACAAAACTACCCTGGTAGAGCCAAAGTACTCACGATGCTTTTGTTGCAGGGGCTGGCACCTCCGCATCCCTAAGCCCTAAGCCCTAAACCCTAAACCCTATCAAAATGCTTCATACCTACCTAGGAACCCCAGTGGTACCCTTTTATCCTTTTTGGGTTCTGGGTTCCCATATAGAATAGACCAACAGAAAGAAGGGTGCCCTTATTGTAATATGGTTACTGGGCTACCAAGCTACAGGCCCCTAGGGTTCCTGGGTGCATGCCACTGTTTGGAAACCCGGCACGAAGGCACCTCGGTGTCACGTTTAAAGATCACTGCTGGGCATAGGCATAGGCATAGGGGTCGGAAATTCCAAGCACGGGCATCAGATACCCTGCGTTGCTGTGATGGACAATGAATTTAAGTAACCATAATACGGAAGCCTTATAATTCACTATATACACATACTTGTTGATCCCAATGTTTTGAGAAACATGGCCAGAGCAGCATCTGCGGCATGCACTCTAAACCCTAAAGCCCTAAACCCTCAACCGCATTTCTTTGGAGTTGCCAGGCACAGCTCCCTACCCCTCCAGCCAGCGATTTAGGGTTCAGGGTTTAGGGTTTAGAGTTCGAGCTAATTGCAGGTTTCCCGAAATCAGGTTTACCTTTTGGGGCCCCATACTCAAGCTCACGTTTATATCGCTTTGTGGTCTATATTGGGACCCCCCTATTTATGGAACCTACCAGCAGCCAACTTTCTTTTTGCAGCCGGGCGGTGGTTGCGGTTCTGTAATTAGCCCTACACCTTGAACCAGTGGGTTCCAAGGATCTGCCCTGCAAACCACCCACTCCCACGCTGCAGGCCCCTCCATCAAGAATCCTGAATACTGAACAAGAACTTGTGGCCTCATCCCTAAACTCTACACCCCGGAGCGCAAAATCCAAAACCCTAAACTAAACTCTAAACCCCAGAGCCCTAAATCCTAACCAACACTTATGTCCGGACATCACAAGGGTGGCTTGAATTCTAAGCGTGAGACCTACGCCTTCTCTCTAGAATCAATCCCACCTAGCACTCATATAGAAGGCCGAGTAGTTGCCCAATATTGCTCCAATAGAACCCTTGCATAATTGAAGTTCTATTGTACTGTTCTACTTGTATAGGCCCTGAATGTACATCCCCCAAAAACCATTCGCGACCCACCCCGATGCTTCCCTCAGCCATGAACCGCGCCCTCCCAGACGGAGACTGTTGCAGCCTTGAGCGTTGTGCGTACGATTGCCACGGCACGCGGCAAAACTCCTGCGCAGGCTGGGACACATAAGCTTCCCTTTAGGCTTTATAGGAGTCATATGAGTTACTGTCCATATTAGGGTTAGCAAGGGACCATGTAGCGTGGACGTAGTCATTTTTTTGGTAAGTAGTTTAGTTCACTCACATTATTCGGAGGAAATACGGACTGTAGCTCACAATATGGAGTAGGGCTTTTGTTGTGGTAACTGGTGAGGGCATCTAAATTCCTTTAGGAATGTTGGTGAGTGCGTATACTGGGTGTCCAGTTGGGGAGACCTCTAGTTAGATTTATGGGTCATCTAGGGTCGCATACGGATATATATATATATATCTATACATATATATGCTAGTAGATATACATATATATATATATATCTATACATGTGTGTATGTAGGTACAGGGGCATAAAGGGCTTAGGTTGTAAGCCTATGACGGGCCCAAAACCAAATCCTTGACAACTTGCCTTTCGCCAGGTGGCACTCAACTGGCACCCCGGCGGCAGCATGAGCCCCTTACCTGGCGGTGCCTCCAAAAAAAAATGACACCCCTTCATCCCCTGAGCCCTAAACCCTTAACCCTAATCCCTAAACCCTAATCCCTAAACCCTTAACCCCTAAACCCTTAACCCTAAACCCTAATCCCTTAACCCTAAACCCTAAACCCTAATCCCAAAACCCTAATCCCTAATCCCAAAACCCTAATCCCTAAACCCCCTAAACCCTATACCCCTAAACCCCTAAACCTCAAACCCT